>JAIZPF010000025.1:95005-127978 GCA_020509355.1 Blechomonas ayalai | reverse complement strand
TGGAGAGTGAGCTTGCCGCGCTTGAGGCACAGGGCGAAGCCCCTCCCGGGGAACAGGTTGAGATGGTGGGCGGCTATGACGGCTACTCCCCCAGGAAGGTGGGTGCTGGCGAAACTCACGAGTGATGCCGTGGTGCGTGTGCATGATGGCCGCTCATGATTAATGCGCCAGCTGACCTTGAATTGTATTTTCCCCCCTTCCGTGTGCCGCACTTCCTGAAGCACTACTTGTTGCTTTGTGCGGAGCGCTTTTTCTTTTTGTTTGAGATGCCGAGCTGATATGTGCTCCGATTGTTGTATAACCGTTGTAGAAAGTGGGGCAATTAACCGCTTGATTCTTTGCACGCAGATCGTGCTATTATTGCGTTCCTTTTTTCTGCGGGCCCAGTGGTGGCATGTGCCGCTGGGGGGGAGCTGTTTACTTACGTTCTGTTGTCTTAATATCGGCAATGTGCCTATGGCATGGCATACATACTTTTGTAAATTGAGCAGTGCCTGGCAGCTAGGCACTCTACTCCTGCGGAGCGCCGGCGTGCCAGTGGGAAGGTTCTGCTGTTTGCCGCTTGTTTCACTTCTGATGCCAACGCAACAGCTGGTCTTATTGGTGATGAGGCGGTGAGAAGCGTTGATGCAGTATTTGGTTAAAAGGGTTTGTTCATTGTTTCTTTAATTTGTATCTGGGATTGCAAATGGAGTGAAATCGTGGGTACGTATGTCATGTTTTGTTGTTGTTGATGTCTTGTGAAGGGTTGCAAACCTTTCTAGTGGTTGTGCCATTCTTGCGGTGGCGGGCGCGATACGTTTTGGTTGTGTGGTATGAACATGCTGCAAATGGTAAGGTGACTGAAAGTATATGGGAGAATGGATTAGGGTTCCTGCTCGGAGTTTTTTGTGGTAGCTTATGTCCGCTAGGAGTTTTGTAATGATAAAGGAAATTGCTCCCTGGACCTTTGAGAAAATGCATGGGTATCATTGACTACTCTTTTGTTAATGGATAGGAGTGAGCGTGAGGGATTGCTACTCCTGTGTGTGAGGGTGACGAATAAGGGTGAATAGATTTTTTCTTCGACGTTCATTTAACTTCCACGGCCGCCACTGTGCCAGCCTTCTACCTCAATTCGTACTTTGGGGGTTATTATGGTTTTTTTTCTGGTATGCCTGGATGTAGGCATAGCTTGCGAGTGTGCGGCAAGGGTTATGGATGTTCCTTATTGTCGTGCACGTTGAGTGAATACAGCGGCTCCCTTGCCTGTTTGCCTATGGAATGTTTCCTTTGATTAATCTCTCTAGTAGCATTCCACCTGTCCATCGTGGCTGTTTGCCGAGCAAAGCGATTTGGGTTACTCTTGTTCACCAACTGTGACATTGGGGATTGTAATGAAGTTTTTAGCTGATGTTTTTTTTAAATTTGTGCTGTGCAGGTACTTTTGTGTTGAACAACAGGGGGGGGGTGGTGGGAATTCTGCTCTCCCTGCAGGAAAAAAGGATGCGTGGGGCTTCTGGGTAGTGTGACACCATGCCCCTTGCTTCATGTTTTGAGATGTGTGACTTATAAACTTGAAGGTGGGAGGCACTGAGGGTTGCGAACATGAATGTGCAGCCTAGTGGACCAGGACGATGTTGTGCTTATTTGCGTCTACTCACTGTGGTTCTGAGGTTCGCTTGCTTCCTTTGAATATCCGTTTCACGTTTGTTTATTCTATTCGACATGCGCTTTCTGTGCGCCTGCCAGGGGGTGTACTCGAGACTCCCTAGCGAAAGGAAGGAAAAAAGGTGGCGCTGGATCGCGGTCTTCACACGACGATATGGTGAGTACGACTCACTGGGGGAAACGCCAACGCGAGGAGGAAGATACCTTAGTTCGCTTTAGCGACCTCTCTCCGGAGCAGAAGGTGGACCGTCGGCGTCGAGAGCGGCAATGGAAGAAGGAGAGGGAGCGCACTCTCGCCTACTTTGAATCGGTGAAGCGCGCCTTGGATGATCACATAGGCAGTAACGGCGATGCAGGCACGCTGGTGAGCATTGTGGATGGCTTTTTTGTCGAACTGGTGAAGCTTTTGAAGAGTGATTCTAGCTTTTGCATTCTGCGGAATGGTACTGTGTGTCGCGTAATAGAGGCAGCACTCGCAAACTCGCTTTTGCTACATAGTAAATCCCTTCTGTATGTTTTTCTTGGGCGAATACCGGAGCTGGTGGTTTCTCCTGTGGCGAGCTACGTAGTGGAGACGCTCCTTGCGAGTGTGACGCAAGCATTGAGCGCCATGGCGGAGAATCCGGAGCAACTGGATGCTGAAATGATGGAGGGGGGACCCGGATCTCATCCGGGTAGCGGTGTGCCCAGCTGTGCGACCCTTTTATCGTGCGCTGTAGAAGAGCTGACCGAGCATGTCGAGGATCTACTTGTGCACGAGGTCGGCTCCCGCGCACTGCGCTCTATTGTCATGGTGCTTGGTGGCCTCACCATCCGTCATGCACCTCCTTTGACTTATCCGATTGCTTTTCCACATCTCGTGGGTCAGCTGGCGCACGCTGTCGTGCGTGCAGTGGAGGCCGGGCTCAACAGCAGAAACGGGGCGGTGAGCGTTGCGGAGGCATGGCTGGCCGCCGTGCAGGTCCCGGCAACCAGCTTTGTAGTGCAGAGTTTGCTGCGTGTATGTGATGAGGGTAGTCGAGCGGATGAGGTAGTACGGCAGCGCATTGAGGAGCTGCAGTATCGAAGCGAGCCGTTATTGAAGCACTTCCTGCTTGACCCTTTGGGATGCCACGTCTTTCAGGCGTATACCAAGGTGCCTACCCCCGCAACAATCATTGCTGCCGGTGACTGTCAAGCACTACGAACGGAAGCCTCCGCCTCTATGAACCAACTCTTGCGTATAACGAGTACTCATGGGGAGGAGGGTGGTGCACCATCGGATTGGCAAATCAGTGACGAGCAGTTGCTGGAGAACTGCTGTTGGGGGAAGGCCCTGCGCATACTGGAGGACAATATGACCCCGCTACTGTCGCCTAGTAGTGATTTAGTGTTGCAGACCGGCTTTGCTCTGCAGGATGTGGCGCTTTACGCACCTACTGCTACCCACCTCCGACTCTTCTGGGACAAACTCGTGCTGCCGCACCTCACGTCGTTTTTGAACCTCCCCGCTCTCGCGGGAGCGCTCTGCTCATTTGCCTGCAAGTGCGGCTTTGATGGATCCGTTAGAGGCGATGGGGGTGACGAACCAACAAGTGGTAAGTGGGTGCCGGCTGACATTAACGTGCAACTTAAGCGAGACGAAGCACGGGGGGTGCGCTTCTTTCCCGTCCCAGTACCCCTGCAAAAGGAGGTCTGCTCACAGCTGTGCCATGCGATGAAGGAACAAACGGTGAAGGGAGCTGCCCAGTACCTGCTAGTGGATGGTCTGATGGCTGACAAGGGCTACGAGCTAAGCCGGTATCTCCTTCACTTCCACCCAGCTGCGTCATCGGTGTTTCACAACTCTGTGGATAAGGTTCGAGTGCAGGACCTAATAAAAATAGCAAAACATCACAAGGGCAGCCTTGTGCTCCAACAATTCTTGCGTGTTGCTACCATAAAACCTCTCACCCATGGTGGTGCTGGGGGGCAGAGAGAGAAGACACATGGGACCGGTGAGACAGGGTGCGCCGCTGACAAGGGCCCCGCACGCTTTTTTCGTCGCATTAAGGACCACCTTGTGGAGCTGGTGGGGAACAAGTACGCCGCCTTCATTATTGAAACCTTGTACGATGTGGCGGGGGCAGAAGTGAAGGAGTTGCTGGTGCAGGCACTAATCCCCATTTATGAATCCTTGAAGCTTGCTGCACGGGATTCAAGTACCGCGGATCACCAGCCATCTCTTTCCTCGACGGCAACGGCGGAAGGCTTCCCCGAGGACGATGGCTCGCTGACAACAGAAGAGGCCCGCCGTTTTGTCACTCGGAAGGTTATGACGAAGTGCTGTGTCGAGCAGTACGTACATCGTCCGGATGATTGGCGAAAGATGGCCCAACGGCAGCATCAAGTGCAGCGTCTTCTGCATCGCCTAACGCTTTAAGGGTAATCTATGAGGACAGCGTCAAGGAAAGGGTGGTGGACAGAAGCACGAGAATATGGGGAGAGCGCGGCACGTCTCTCGGTGTGTGGTGAATACTTTGTGCGGATAACAATTGTTTTTTCCCCTTCGTGGTGATAAATGGTTGGGGCTTTCCCCATCTAGTAAGTGTCGAGCCCCTTTTGGCGCTATGAGACCGAGTGAGGTGATGACAGGAGCTACAGGGTGTCCAAGGTAGCACCACTGCGCTGTTCGAATGGCGAAGCAGTCGTGGAGTGGCGATATGACTGGTACGGGGGTGCTTTTGTTTTTCTTGTCGAAGCACATTGCTCAACCTATTCCCGAATGGCGGTTGCGGTTCATTGTTTTTATTATGCACACCCAGTGTGCTCATCAGGTGCATTTGCCAAGAAAGTTTGCAAGATCATCCGCTCGGGCCGACAGTCATATTCACCGTCCCCTGCATAAGGTATGCCACTGGTTGGTGAGAGCAGCCCCGTAAATTATGACGGGCACCGAGTCGACACCGCCGAGGACGGCCAGGTGGATATTGCGGACCTCTACAAGAGGTACTGCGCGGAGGAGGGCTGCAGGGTGAACTCCGCTTTGGTGCGCTACATTGTGGAGCGTGGGGTGAGATACTCACTGGAGCACCTTTCTCTTGGGCACAACTATCTCGGCCCCAAGGGCCTTCGGCCTGTGATCCGCCTTATTGACTACTGCCAGACCCTTACAACGATCGATCTACAAGGTAATGGGGTGGATAACTCGAACGTTGAGGCGCTTTGCGGCGTGCTACAGCGTCATCTCAGCGTGACTTCGCTCAACCTGCGCAACAACCCCATTACGGTGATGGGGGGCAAGCAACTGCTAGAGCTTCTTGAAGTTAATCACAAGATTGTGCATTTGGATGTGGCGGACACCGATATATTCGAGTCCCTGCAGGAGCGCATTCGCGTTTTGGTGGAGATCAACCGCACCCAACACGCCAGAGCGAATCCTCATCTTGTGGCTGCAACGTCAACTGCGGCTCATCGAACGGCGCCTGCACTGAGCGCTCAGCGGCCTAACAAGGGCCCACCTTTCCTCGAGGCAGCGACTCGTACCAGCAGTCTTACTGCAGACACGGTTACACCACCTGCTGCACCAGAGAGGGGGAGAGCAAGCCTCCCAAAACTGCAGCCAAAGCAACCGCTCTTGCATCACTCCCCCAAGTCCACCACCCGCCTTCCCCCGGTACAGCTCCTCAGTCTTCGGGCAAAATTTGCGGAGCGGGCGCGTATTGCAGCCGAGTTGAGTCACAGCGAGGCGGCGCGTACTGCAGATCGAGTACGCGCCGAGTTGATGGCGCTGGAGTGCAATGCTAGGCCAGCCACCGGACAGGGTATAAACGCCGCATCTCTGCCTCCACTGTCGCATCATGCCGTAAACTCTCTAACCGCTGTGGTAACAGAGGCCGGAGCTAAGGGCGAGGGTGATGCGGTAGTCGCTGCGGATGAGGCGGCCATGCACACTGGTGCTAACGCAAGGGAAAGCAGTATGTCTCATAGCGGCGGCGATGTGAGCGCTGACGGTTGTAGTACATCTCTTCCTGCCACGCATCCTGGCTACAGTACCGGCCCTGCGGCGCCCGACACATCTTCGCAACCCGCAATCAGAAGGTTCAGTTGTGAGAATACTCAGGTGAATGAGAATCCCCATTCGGACGTGCGTGAAATGGCAGAGCTGGCAACCCCTGAGCAGCTCATGGAGCTGAGTAGCGAGGAGCAATTTCAAATTCTATTTGAGCAGGGCTGTCGCGCTTACTCGCACGACGACTTGGACGCCGCCTACATAGCTTGGAGCAAGGCCATGAATATCGCCGTATCAAAGAAGAACCGTGAGTGGATGGCAGTGGTGTTCAGTAACCTGCAACGACTGAGCTACGAGTTGTTAGTAAGGGAGGGTGCGACCCACTTGGACAGCGGCAATCTTGAGGAAGCTGATCGCGCATACTGTTTGGCACACGAAGTAGCCGCCAAGGCGAGGAACGCAGCGTGGGAGGCGGAGATGCATCAGGCCCGGAAGAACGTTCAGAATGCCGTATTTCATCGTTACCATGAGGCGGCACTTGTGTTCTTCGACCGTGCTCAGCAGATGCCCCGGCAGCGCGTTACAGAAGACGACCGCTTTCTTCTTCCTGGCACCGACACGATGGTGCAGCATTCCGAGGCTTTCGTCAACGAGTGGCCACACATGCTGCTCGTCAAAGAGGCTGTGGAGATGTGGGTGGAGGCTTCGCGCGTGGTGAAGCGTATTGGCGGACCAGCCTCCTGCGGCTTCAAGGATACGATCGAGGAGGCTCTGAATACCGTGACCTGCTATCTGGTTAAGCGGCTGTACGACGCGGAGGAGCCAGACTCGCTGAGCTGGCAGCGTACCTCCCAGTACCTGTATCACGAGTGTATCATGCTGAGCGAACTCTGGGCAGACATGGTTGCCAATGTTTATCAAAACTTGCAGCACAAGGTTCTTACTGCCGTGGCGTCTGCCCAACTGGGGCACCTTTATTTAGCCAGTAACCAATTGCAACTAGCGCAGCACCAGTTTGATAATGTGGCACAATATGGTAAGGAGCTGGATGACTCACTACTTCAGGCGATGGGGATGAGCTTTAGTGCCATGCTGCATTACCAGCGTGCCAACTACGGCGCCGCTGAAGGGCAGTTGTTGGTCGCCATTGATCTCTTCGAGAAGCTACGTGTGGAGCAAGGCTCGTCCAAATCGTCCGGCGATCGAAGACACGCTGCGGAAGACACGCGCTCCTCCAGCTCTGCGGTTTTGCTGACCTCCATCCCAAAAGACTTTATCGTCGTCATACTAAACGCGAGCTGGCGATGTTTGACGGCCATTCTGGCGAGCACCTACAGGTACCGCGAAGCACTCGAAACGCTGGAGTACGGCTTGTCGCATCAGTATCACGATGTGCTGGTGGACAAGATGACGATGAACTTCCCCACACGCCCTTCGATTGAGCAGATCACCGCGATCGCAGGCCAAATCCGCTCACCGTTTGTGTATCATGTTCTCGCGAAGCGGTATGAATGGTGTCCAACCGCCAATCGCTTTAACGTAGAGGAGCACGTACTGATTTGGGTTGTGCCTCAAAAGGGCGAGATTCGCTTCGTTGAACTGAACGTGTATAAGAATTTAAACACCTCCCTTACGGAGCTGCTCCGAACCGTGCGACGTGGCATGCAGCTGGACCCTCTAAGTGTGGTGGGCGTGGAGGATCAAATCATTACCACCCTTCATCGCCAGGCATGGATGGAGCCTCTGCAGATGCTTTATGCTGCGCTGATGGATCCCATCATGGAGTTTGTCTCCTCGCTGGATCCGCAGTTTCAGGGCAGTTGTGGGGTGATTACCCTCATCCCATCCGGACCCCTGTGGTTGGTGCCATTCAATGCCCTCATGACGAAAGGTGGATGTTTCCTTGTGGAGAAGGTGGCTCTGCAGCTCGGGTTTTGTGCAACGCAGGTTGCCTTCAGCTCACTTAGTGCCGTGCGGGTGCGGCAGCGGAAGTTGTACAGGGATGCGGTGGTGGTGCAGCCGGAGATCGATCTCTCCACGCGGCACTTCACTCCGCGGTACCCTTTCGATCCAGACCGTTCTGTGGCGGAAGGCGAGGTGATTTTAAAGCTGTTTGCTGACGCCAAGAAGCATGAAGTTGGCACCGTTTCTTCCGACCCACCGACGAGAGACAATACAGAGGGGTTCATCGACGATGTCGAGGGATTGCGCAATAGTTTACCACGTGTTCGTACGTTGCACATCACCGCCTCCGCCATTGCGACGCAGGACAACGAAGATGGAAGTGCCGGTGCCTTCTGTATGCCCATTGCACCCACCCAACTTGGTCTAGTACGTGCGTCTGATATTGTGCACATGGATCTTTTTGCGGACATCATCACGATGAGCAATGCGAACATGGCGTGGGAGAGGGCGGCTGGCACGCATGAGGGGATTGCTTGCCTGGTCCGCAGCTTCTTCAGCGCTGGTGTGCCATGCGTCATTGCCGGCCAGTGGTGCACGCCTGATATGAAACCGGTGGACCTGTTCGTTCACTTCTATACGTGCTATTTTAAGGCGCGCGCGGAGGCCGTGGCACAGCCATGTTCATCCTCTGTCACAGGTAGCAGGGGCATCCACAGGGCAAGTCATTTGACGAGCATTGACGCGGGTGGGAGCTCGGCGGATGATCTGTCGTACCTGCAGCGACACAAGGCCGTCATTCTAGCTCAGGCAATCCGAGCGGTGCTGTTGGAGGGTAATATGAGGTACAATCCACGAGCTTGGGCCGGCTTTCACTGCTTTGGGTACGGATATTTCTAGCTGTGAGGAAGTTGTATGAGGGGTGTGAGAGATGGCCTTCCTGTGCACATCATTGTGCGCGTGTGTGTGTGTGTGTGGATGTGGATGAGAAGCATGTAAACAAGCGTGTTGGGTGACCTTGGGGGACTTGATGGGTGCACCCGGTGGGTGTGTCAAGCAAGCTCTCCTCGCCGACCGATGCGGGGAAACCTGTGGAGGTCTGCCGGTGTCAAATTTGTTTTTTTTTTTTATTCTGCGCGTTGTGATGTAACTGTAGAACAGAGGATCGCGCAAGAGGGAGTGTTAGGGTGAGTGTGTGAAGGGTGGCCGAGTCCCCCTCCCCCTCCTTCCTCATCCCTTTGCCGCATTTGGACTCCTTTATTCTTCCTAGGGTGAAGCTTCCTCTAGCAGGAATGACGAGCATACTTGGAGGTCACGGTAATTGGGAGCTTTCCTGACGGGCGTTAGTGAAGCAATTGGGAGGTTTGTATTGCTTCCTCACTCCCTATCGGTTGAAAAGAATGATGCTGCTTCCTTTGCGTTTATTTCAGATTCGTGTGCCACTCACTGTGTGTTTTTTCTTTTTTTATGGCGCTGCCGAGAGCAGCAACCGACTGTTAGTGAAGACCCCACCACGTGTAGTCACTTTATAGCGTCCACCAGCAGACGCTCTCACGTGGCTTTACTGCCATTCACGATCGGGAAACGGACGAGGAGACATGGGCAGTGGCAAGCGGGAGATTCTTTTTTTTGGATCCCTCGCTACTTGCGTCATTGCGCATCGTGAACATCAGAACGGTGCCCTGACGGATCTAGCGAAGAAGCAGTGCTCCCTGAAATTACGCGCCACGGTCACGTCTCCTTACGCCAGGGTAGAGGAATGCTTTGGGGCGACGTCTACCTCTGCACCATTCGAGTTGCAAGGTGAGCATACGGCGGTGAAATGTGATGGAGGTGGCCATCCGGGCCACCTTGGGCAGCTCTTTTTGCCTGTGATGTTGGAGCTGTCTCACGATGCCGCCTCGGATGATTCCCTCCAGGTAACGAAGGAGGAAGATGGCTACGGGTATTTTTCCGCAGAGCTTCATGTTGAAGTGGAGGCGTCAAATCACTTCTGTGCCGCTTTCCCTGTAGCCGCAAAGACTGTCCCCATCATGTGCCTAAACACGTGCGCCACGAGAGATGTGTGCCAGGTGGTGCGCATCGATCTTTCCCAAAGACTTCTGCACCGTTCCGCGGGTGAGCATCCTACCGGGGACGCGCTACAGGCGCAAGACGCGCAGGGCGATGTAGTCTGCACGCTCTTCGTTATGGTGCGTGTGCTGGACCTCTCTCAGAAGACCAGCGCTGCAGTGGAGGCGGATGATGTCCTCCGGGGTTGCCTCGGGGAACCATACCCCGTGCCTCGATTTCTGTTTAGACACTCCTTGAAATCGTTGCTTCCGTACGGGTGTATGCCGCTGGCTGAGCTGTACCGCCATTACACTTTTTTCTACTCGCAGTATTACAGCATCGTGCTGAAGCCCCTGGAGGAGGTTATTCAGCTGCTGCGCGAGAGCGATACGATGCGTGCGCCAAGCACCGAAATTCCGCTTTTACACCGCTGGAGCACGCTCACACATATCAGCTTCAATCGTGTACTGCTAGGGGAAAAGGCGTTCTCACCCGTTTTGCTTACGTTGGCCCACTGTTGCAGCCTGCGTACGCTGTCAGCGGAACGTAACGAATTGGGGGACAAGACGTGTGCCCGGCTGCGCGTCTTGTTCGACCGTCACCGCTACCTAGGTACGCTTTCTCTATCAAACAACAACATCCACGAAGGAGGCGCAGACCAGCTGCTTCGTTTGGCTCGCGTCAACCATCGCCTCACTACGCTGCATCTGGATGGCGTGCCGTGTTCGTCGTCCCTCCACTCCCGCATTCAACAAGTTGTGAGGCAGAATGAGACGACCCTACGCCAGGATCCACTCAACGCATTCTCGCCACAGTACAGCTACCTCGCCTCCCCCTCCTCACTGCCACTATCCACAAAGAAGCTCGCGTTGGGCGTGTGGGCTATTCTTGTGGCGAGCCCTGTGGGCGACGTGGATGTGTGGACACGTAACAGCACCACCGGTTTCCTCGAGGAGTACGAGGGGGAGATCATGAGGCAGCGTGCGGAGGTCGCTAGGGCTGCCGAAGAGGAGAAGGGACAGCTATCTTTGATCCCCGAAGTAGCGCGCGCACCGCT
This sequence comes from Blechomonas ayalai, assembly GCA_020509355.1. Classification (NCBI taxonomy): domain Eukaryota; phylum Euglenozoa; class Kinetoplastea; order Trypanosomatida; family Trypanosomatidae; genus Blechomonas; species Blechomonas ayalai. The sequence goes on along the minus strand of JAIZPF010000025.1, from coordinate 117,347 downwards.
TTTGAATGAGGTGATGCGTACTGTCTATCGGGAAATTGCTCGTGATGTTTCAGATCCCCTTGTGCGCTCCGTATTCACCGACGCTGAGAGCGCCAGTGTTCAGTATAAGTCTGCAGTGGATCGTATTGCCAGTGATCTTCAGGGCAAGGGCGAGTGCCCCGCGATGCCAGATGAGGTGCGCCGCGCCATGCTCCCATTCGAGCAGGTGCCGCCGCATACGTATGCTTGTGAGGAAGAGCTGTACAGCCGTTCCTTCCTCCGTATGCTTGTCACGGCTCTGCGTGGATTAGCCTTTGACGCTGAGTGGGAGGAGGTGGTTGCCGTCTTGCAGGGCATCGGTCGGCAGCATAAACTACTGGGTGTGCTGGAAGACGACTACAAGCAAGCAATGCACACGTTTCTTTATGCTCTTCAGACGAGCTGCGGCGCTGAGGACCAGACTGCAGAACGTGTTGCCGCCTTTTTGCAGGTTATGGTGCTAACGTTGCGGGCGACGTACGGTCCTGTTCGAGAAGACTCAGAGGATAAGCGAACGCGGGTCATATGAGAGTCGTTCGATGTGGCGAGCATCCTCGGGCGGGCGTCTGGCATGGGCACAGTGAATGAACAATGGCGAATGAAGGCTGGTGTTGTTTTTTCTTCAATGTGCGTTTAACCCGCACGTGCTACACACTTCGCCCTCCAAAGTGGAGTTCCGACAGAAGTCAGAAGGCAATGTTCCCCTCATGCAATATCAGGGCGAGGGCCAGCCTTTGGGGCTGCGTCAGCCCTCCTGCATTCCATTGCGCACCGCGAATAATGGGTCCAGTGATTTATTCAATATCCCCGCTCAGGAGCACGCCAAGTCGCTGGGTAGAGCGTGTGTAGCACGTCTGCACGTGCAGGAGAGCTGTCTTTATCCACGTTCACCCCAGAGCGCCGGTGAATAGGTTTGCTCTTTCTCTGGTAGCCGCCAGCCTGCCACCAGCCCCAGTCCGCTAGGACAGGGAGTAGTGCTGGCGCTTGGCTTCCCCTGCGACGCGGTACTGGACCCTGGCACCACGGTGAGGTGGCCGGCATCACCAGGGTGGTGTGTGCGTGTATTTGTCTGCCTGTGAGGGGGAAGTGTATGGAGAGGAAGGGGGATGCTCTGGCGGAGGCCCCAGCTGTTCTCCTTGTCTGCATGTTTATCTCTGTGACGAATTTCAAAACGTCCCATTTTGGACTTGCTTCCCAGGACTGCGCTGGACTATCTTGCGGGACGTCTGCCACGCCGTTATTCTGCTTCTTGGGTACCGTCGTTACACTAAAATTCGCATGCACATATGTATGCTCCGCTACGTACAATCGTGCTCGCTTTCTTCTTCCCTTTCGCCTGCCATCTCTTGCAACAGTTATCATGCCTGAGATTCTGCGTCTTAAGGTGCACGAGTACGTGCACGTGGAGGACTGCCGTACCTGTGCCGTCCTTACGCTTGTAGGCCCTCTGTCCTTCACCCTTTACGACTACCATTTGTTGTTGCACGATGCACCACAGCCCTGTGTGGTGGTTCCCCCCAACCATTATGTTGCGATACGCAACCCGGTCACGCGTGGGGGTGGCGAGGACCCTACCAACACCTGCGGCTTCGTGTTGATAACCACCGACGACACTGCTCTCAGATCCCCTCGCGAGTCAAAGTGTTGGGTAGGCCACAAGGAGTACCGCTATCACCAGCCTCCGTTTCCCTTGTTCCCCGGCGAGGAGGCCTCCGTACCGCAACCAATGCCACTGGTAGAGGAAAACATGGCGCTCCGCATTGTGGTACGGCGTGACTACGAGGGTGAGGAGGGCCCCCGTCGGGCAGGAGAGCACTACCTGTTCGTCGGGCCGCGGTTGTATTGCCCCCGGATTGAAGAGGAAGTGCGGAAAAAGGTAAAGGCATTGCATGTTCTCAAGACCCAGGCCCTACGCCTGCGTGCGGTGGTGGACTTTACGGACCACAGTGGGAACCAGCGCGTCGCTGGAGAGGAATGGAGCGAGCGGCCGGAGGGGGCTTATTTCCCGCCACCGCAGGCGACGGTGGAAGGCGTGGTTGACGGCATACCGCTATCTCCCACCACCGCTCTGCACGTACGGGCTCTGAGGGGCTTCTACGATGGTCGATTCAATACGTATAGGCACCCCTGTGACACATGGCTAGTGACCTGGGATGATTGTGACATTTTCATTCGTGATGCTGCAGAGGAGGAGTTTTGCACCACGCGACTAGTGCAGGTTCAGGCTCACCAGTACTGTGTGGTGTTGCACCCCTATCGAGATGGTACGTGCCAGTGGGGCGAGCGTGAACTCCGGATTGGGCCGTGTGCTTTTTTTCTTCACCCTAGCGAGAGGGTAGAGGGTGACGCCGTCAAGGACACGTTTGTGCTTGCGGCGTCAGAGGCACTGTTGGTAGAGGCGACCGAGACGTTCGTTGATGATGGTGAGACTGAACGGGAGGTGTCCTCACGCTGGTTGATTACGGGACCCTGCTCTTACATTCCACCGCTGTCGGTGCGTGTGGTGGAGCGTCGTAGCACTATCTCCCTCAGTGAAAACGAAGGCGTGTACGTGCGGAATGTACGCTCAGGGAAGATCACGAGTGTGTACGGTAAAACATTTCTTCTCAGCACGGACGAGGAGCTGTGGGAGAAGCCGCTCAGCCCGTTCATCCAGAGCTTACTAAAGTCTCCCTACCTCCGGTGTCCCGTGGAGAGTGCTAAACCGATGCCAAGCACCACTCAGATTCGTCCGTGGCTCCAACAAAAAGCGCTTCAATTCCCACCCAATGTATGCTTCCCTTTCCGAGGTCGCTTTGGTGCAAATATTGCGACGGACAAAGGGCATGATGATCTCCCTAAATCGGGGGACGCCCCCGATCCACTGCCGGGGGATGCGATTAAGGTTCAAAGTGCGGATACTACGCGTTATGGGGTGGTGTCGGTGAACATTCCTCACCACACACTGGTGCGCATTTACGATACAAGCACTGGTGCAAGTCGCGTTGTGGCTGGGCCTGCTGCTGTTTTTCTTGGTCCGCACGAGGAGTTCACACCTGTGACACTCTCTGCTGGACGGCCCAAGAAACCCGCGCAGGTTCACGTGCTCTACTTGTTTTTAGGACCCGATTACATGGCGGACATAATTGAGGTGGAAACGCTGGATCACGCGCGGCTCCAGTTGTCACTGGCGTACAACTGGGAGCTTCTAACACCTGACGAGGAAGCGCGACATCGCGCTTTTACCATTCCAGATTTTATCGGCGAGGCGTGCAAGAAGCTGGCGAGCCGCGTTCGTGCCGCCATTGCAGGTGAGACTTTTGAGGACTTCCATCGACACTCCTCTTCTTTGATTCGAAAAGCTATTTTCAGTTCTGTGGAGGACGAATCCGCCAAGATGCACAATGGGGCCCTGTACTTTTGTGCCAACGGGTTAACCATCACAAGCGTCGACGTTCAGAGCGTTGAGCCGGTAGATCTGAAGACGCGCGATGCGCTAACGAAAAGCGTGCAGCTCGCGGTGGAAATCATCACCAAGTCACAGGAGAACGAGGCTACCCATCAGGCAACTTTACTTGAGCAGGAGGCGAAGGGAGCGCTTGGGTTGCAGCTGATGATGGACAGATCGAGCGCGGAGGAGAAACGGGAGCAATTACTGCGGGTAGTGGCAGATAACACAGTGATTGAGCTGGGAAGCGCAAGTCAAGCACAGGCTCTGGCGGAGAGTTCGGCGCGGCTTGTGGAAGCTCAGTCAGACCTAGATGCGTCGCAGTTCCGATGTGAGGCGCACGAGTGCTCTGTGCACAATGAGTTGGAGGTGCTGCAACTGCGGATGGAGGCCGACCTTTGCCACAGAAAGGCGATGAACGAATTGATCGTTGAGCGCTCACGGAGGCTTGCGGACATCCAGGCCTCCAAGTATGAAAAGATCATTGCCTCTGTAGGACGGGAAACTCTAGTAGCGTTGGCGCAGGCAGGCCCGGAGCTACAGGCAAGTCTGTTGCATGCAATGGGCCTCAAGGGCTTCCTGGTCACCGATGGGAAGTCGCCGATAAATTTGATGAACATGGCCGATCAAATTGCAGCTGGGACTGCATGAGAGAGGGCTGGCCGCTGACCCCTTTCTCGTTTTGTGAAGATGGTGATGTGGCGGAGACTCTGTGCACTGTAATATTTCAACGATGTGGCCGCTTCTCTCGCCTGCATACCCCCTGGCGTAGATGTACATCGAGGAGCAATTGGTGTGCTGCTGGAGATTCCAGTTTCTTCGCTTATTTTACTGTGTGTGGATGTGCGTCAGTGTCCTCCCGGAGTCGACGAGTTACCACGAAATAGTGCCTGATTCTTTTGGCTCGCTGTAGCCCAAGGACCATAGGGGAGGAGGAGGAGCAGCGGCCTGAGTGAGCTCACTCTTCTTTCTACTTCTGTTGGTGCGTCCTTTGGGGAGGCTTTCTAAGTAATCTGATGCGTATGACTGTGGAAGGTGGCTAGAAATTTGGAGAGACAGGGAGGGCTGGGTCGGGTGGGGTGTTGCATGCCGTCGGTAGCCCGCTAGCGTTTTACATCGGTTTACGCATCTAGCATCTTTGTGATGCAACGAAGGCGATGCACTGTGAAGCTCATTCATGCGTTCTTCCGCCGTTTTACTTCCTTCTACATGGCAACACATTCTTTTTTTTTGTGTTGAATAGGTATCTCCTCCCAGCTGCTTGTTTAGTAGGTGCGCCTGGTGGCCAGAAGGTAGTGGGATATTACTTCCTTCTCCTTTCTTTGGGGTGGTACTTCATGAGCACCGCCAGGACACCGTATACTGGTGAGATATTTCCTATTTCTTCCCGCAGTCGCCATGCCTAGCGAGGCTGCATGCTTGACCCTACGCCATGAAATGGTAATCGGCACGTCTGACCGCCGACAGGAGGAATGGGCTGATGATTTGCCCTCTTGTTCCCATCAGCCAGAACGGCCCACAGTTGCACAAGTCGAGGCATGTGTATCCGGCTTACGTGAGTGTTTACTTCATAGGGCCAGCCAAGCACCCGCCGCAGAGGGAGAGCCTCGTTTTCTTCCCGCATACGCCTCTGGTGCAATCACCGCTGGCGAACTCGATCGCATTGCCCGTATTAGTGATTTGCTGGATCAGGTGCTATATTGGGCGGTAGAGGAAGGCAGTAGTTTTGTGCATCTGCCTAGCTTACTGTCCGAGGTTGGAGCACCTGAGGTGATATTTGCTTGTCTTGTATGCGGCCGCCCAAAGCTCGTGATAAGCGGGCTCCGTATTGTGCATGAGCTCATGAGGCACCCGGAGAGTGCGTCCGAGCTGCTGAGAGTCGCAATGTTGTTCGAGCCATATTCCCTGACTGATGATGGGGGACCGGAAGGTGAATACCAGAGCAGTGGCGAGTATGGCATCCTCATACGAACTCTCTGCGCGCTCTTCCAGCGGTTCCCCGGCGTAGTGGGCGTAGTGGCAGAGGCAACTGCCGTGGCAGCGCAGGTAGCTGTCGCGGGGGGTGTGGAGGTTGTGATGCAGAGCTCTATAATTGCCGAGGTGCTAGGGGCGCTGAAGCGGCATTACGATAGTCGTGTGGTGCAGGTTCGGGCAACAGCTTTATTTTCCACTCTTGTGGACCTGCCACGGCAGCCATCCATTGATGAAGGTAACGAGGGAGGCGACGATGGTGCGCGAGCTGTGCCTGTTGCTGTTTTATTTTGTCACAGTGGTGTGGTGCGTTCCTTCATGATAGACAGTGGCACGACACACTGGGAGAACCTGTGCGTTAAGCGGGCCGTGCTGCATTTCCTCAATGTGTGTGCCCGGCACAGGGAAAATCGTTGCGAGCTCTTGCAGTCTGGTGCGTATGCCCTTGCCATGAGGGCGTTGACTGGCTTATATCAGTCCTTTGAGATCTTTGTAGAGGCGGCAGAAACGGTGGGCCACATTATTCCGCTGCTAGACATATTCCAGCGACGGAGTTTGGTACTGGCGCTGCGCAGACATCTGGTTGAACGGGCGGAGGTGGAAGTACTTCTCGTGACATTAGCATTGGCACATTCGATCCTGGTGGAGCCTGAGGGCGAAATGAAGGCGCAAGCAGGCGACCCGTTTCTAGGGCCCTTCGCTCATTACACTCTGGATGGTGCCCCAGCACATTATCAAGAAGCCGCTTCGAGCCCTATCCATCCCGTTGGCTCCTGCGCTAAGGATCATGTTAGAGAGGGCCGCTTAACGCTGAGCCTGTTATTTCAACCTGCCGCGGTTGAGGACACGAAGCAGTTTATGCTGCAGAATTGTGTGCCGCAGCTGATGATGCACATTGCAGACTACTACAGCCTGGAGGGGGAACTGGCCGGGGAGGGCGCGGCGCTCAAGTTGCGCGATCTGGCGCGGCGGTGCGTGGCAAAGTTTGCCTTATTCCACCGCTAGCGGTTTCACTGCAAAGGAAGCGGAGAAGGATGCCCCCCTCCCCCTCCGTAAACAATAAGGAAAAGTATAGATGATAGAGATTTGTGCGGGGATGGGTGGATGAGAGGTTCGGAGCACTTGCTCCATAGACGACATTACCAACGGCATCATAATTGTTTTGGAGTTCTAGCCTTGTTATACCTCATCTGCGCTTTTCCCTTGTTGTGTTTTGTCTGCTGTGTCCGACAGGACGTACCGCTGGCCCGCTACACCACACATCCGCTGCGCATACGAAGCAGCGTACTCAAGACAAGGGTTTTGAGGCACGTGTAAACGTGCTCATCTACATCTCAGGGATATAGCCTCCTCCCCCTTGCGAATGGGCTTAACGGAGGCAGAGAAAAAGCAGTTCTTGCTGCAGTTTCTGCTACTTGATCAGGATTCTGACGGGAGAGTGGCGGTGTCTGAGGTCGGTCCACTTCTTCGTGCTGTCGGTCTTTATCCCACACGAACCGAGGTTCGGAGCTTGGCGGCACTCGTGGACCCTGACCAAACGGGAACCGTCACGCAAGAGCGACTGCTAGAGGCACTGGAAACGTTACAGTCACAGGTGACCTCGGTGGAGGAGGTTCGTGAAGCTTTTAAGGTGCTGGATGAGGATGCGGACGGTTATGTCACTACTACACAGTTGCGACACATTTTGGTTAATCTTGGCTCACGGTTAACGCATGAGGAGGCGGATGAAATCATCGCTGATGCGGAGGTTGATGATGATCAGCAGGTCAACATTGACGATTTGATTTCGTTGCTCATGAAACAGTCCCCAGGATTGTAACAGTGAAGCGGATCTTCAGGTACCAGCTACGTGCTTTGCAGAGCCTGCCGAACGCATGGATTGGCATGCAAGCGTCAATTATGGTGATGGAGGGGGAAGGACGAAGGCACCACTGGATGTAATGTAGTCTTGTTGTATGCTGCTCGAGACGGTAGCTAGTCTTGCCGTGCCGGCACAACTACGGACAGCTGATCTGGCGCTGATATATGTGTGTATCACTGCCATGCTCAAAGGTTTACGGTGTGGCGCTTGCTGGTGTAGTCAGTTTGAGGCGAAAGCTCGCATCCTGTGTGGGAGCGGGACATCGCTTTACATTTCTCTTCCTTCGGTTTATCCTTTTTTTTTTTTGTCCTCCTCACGGCTGTGTGTACATGCGCTCTGTTTCCAGTTTAGCGCAGGACGGACTTAGGAGGGGTGCAAAGTGGAGAGACTGTCACGCCTGACGCATGCTTCGTCGGCCCACTGGCGCATGGGCAGCAGCTGGTACACGGTGCATCGGGGGACGCACAATGAGTAGGGCTCCTGTTTTTAATTGGGAGGATCCCATGGGGATTCAGGAGCAGTTGTCGGAGGAGGAAAGAGGTATTCAGACGGCGGCCCGCAGATTTTGCGAGGAAACCCTCTTACCCCGTGTCACACAGGCCTTTAGGGAGGAGAGACTAGATCGAGACATCTTTTTACAGATGGGCTCACTCGGGATGCTGGGCCCCACCATCGCAGGGTACGGCTGCGCTGGCACGAACTACACTTCCATGGGGCTCATGGCACGCGAGATCGAAGCGGTGGACAGTGGCTATCGCTCTGCCTGGTCGGTGCAATCGTCGCTTGTGATGTTTCCGATAGCCGAATTTGGCACCGAGGCGCAGAAGGAGAGGCTCTTACCGCAACTAGCCTCTGGTGAGCTTGTAGGATCTTTTGCCCTTACGGAGCCCAATGCGGGTTCCGACCCTGGCAGCATGACCACGCGCGCTACCAAGGTCAAGGACGGATACCTTCTTTCAGGCGAGAAAATGTGGATCACAAATGCTCCTTTGGCGGATGTGATCGTCGTATGGGCCAAGCTAGCGGACACAGACCGGATCGGCGGCTTTCTTGTTGAGCGGGGTGCCAAGGGGCTTGAAACACCTCGGATCACCGGAAAGTTATCGCTCAGGACCAGCTGCACGGGCATGGTACATCTGGATAAGTGTTTTGTGCCGGATGAGAACTTGCTTCCCGGGGCACATGGTATGCGTGCGCCATTTGCATGTCTGAGCAGTGCTCGTCTTGGCATTGCCTGGGGGGCGCTCGGAGCATCAGAGGCATGTTTTAAGGTGGCCCGCAACTACACGCTCCAGCGGCAACAATTTGGACGCCCACTGGCTGCCACGCAGCTTGTACAGGCCAAACTGGCTGATATGGCCACGGACATCGCTTTTGGTTTACAGGCAACGCTGCGCGCGACTCGTATGAAGGATGAGGGGAATCTTCCGAATGAGCTGATTTCGATGCTGAAGCGGTCAAACACAGGAGGGGCCTGTACAATTGCGCGGACGGCGCGGGACATGCTCGGTGGGAACGGCATCATTGATGAGTTCCACATCATGCGTCACTTGTGCAACCTGGAGACCGTTGTAACTTACGAAGGAGCGTACGATGTGCACAGCCTCATCCTTGGCAGGGCCATAACCGGCCTATCGGCATTCTAGGAACGGTGGCATCATGATGGAGAGGTGGAGGTAGCCACAGTGACCACCTACGGCAGGTATTTCCTTTTTGGTTGTTGCGCTTTCACCTTCCCGTTGGTACAAGAGTGTAGGGTGTCAGTTTATATGTTGGGGTTAGGAATCTCTTATGCTAGCGTTCAGGCACCTTGGGCGGGATGGTTGCTCTCCATTTTTTTTTTCTTTCCTTGGCGTGCATCGCTTCTGGTTCCTTTATCTTCCTGAAAAGCACCCACGAGGTTCTCCAGTGTGGCTATCTATTAATCTGTGCGTGTGCAATTTCAGATTCCAACCGATAAAAACCGTGTCCTTTTCAATGTCTGGGGGTGGAGAGGAGGGGCACGGGAGAGTCTCCCCATTGTGGTGAGTGTGCCGATTGCTTCCTTTCATGCGGTGTGATCTCCTTGAACAGGTGAACCTTTTTTGTTGTTATTGCTTCTTGGCCTTTGCTTTTTCTCCTGTGGTAATACGCGTATACATATATGTGTAGTAGTGGGCATGGGGTTGGATGCGGACGATCGCAGGTCCTACCTATTTCTTGACAATGGTGGATACACTGTGAAGGCGCTGTACTTCCCCAACCCGCAGAGTCCACCCCAGTGCGTAGTGATCCCAAATTGTGTCGGGGCTGCTTCGTACGCGGGACGTGGCATTGTCGGCGACCAGATTGACCAACTGGCGCACTTCCATGGGTTTTTAGTGCGTCGCCCGCTGGATCGTGGTTTCGTAATTGACGGCATTCTTCAAGCATACATCTGGGAGTACCTCCTGCAACACTTTGCCGTGGAGGACGAGACATCAGTGGAGCTACTGCTGACGTTGCCTTTTGGCGCCCCAAAGGCCGTGGCTGGGGTGCTCTTTCATCTGTTTACTCAACGGTTTCGCTTCTCATCCGTGACCTTCGTTAGCAGCTCCTTTCTCGCCTTGCTCTCGTATACGTACGCTTCATCCGCCTCACTGCCTTTATCGCAGATTGAGGAATTGACGAACAGCGGAAAGCCGGGGCGCAAGCGCGCGAGGGAAGGTGGCGGCGTACGGGTGGCTACTCCGTCTGCAGATGTAACCGGGGGAAGGGCGCCAGCAGAGCCGGCTGCGAGTGGCTGTGCCTTGCTGGTAAATGTTGGCTTCTCGGGTTCCGTCGTGGTGCCCTACATTGACTTCCTTCCTGTCTACTCGTCTATTGTACGGATCGATGTGGGGGGCAAGGTGCTCACCAACCGATTGAAGGAACACCTGTCATTCACACAGGTCAATGTGATGGAGGATGGCTGGCTTGTAAACTGTATCAAAGAGCGATGCTGTGCGGTGGCACTGCAGCCGAGACAGATGCTGCGTGCCTTTCAGGCGGCAAAAGCAGCGAAATCACGTACTCGACAATGTGAAGCGGCAAGGAAGGGGCCAGCTGCACCTTCCGGGAGTGGTCAGGGCTGTGTTGTGGCGGGTATGAGACTGGAGACGACGTACTACCTTCCAGCAATACCGACATTGCTCCCCTTAGGGTGTACGGAGGATGACCTTAGCACCAAGCTGAGTAGCACAGGCAGTACTGTGGACTTGAAATCTCTGCAGCATGTCGTCCTTAGACAAGAGCGCTATCTCATCCCCGAGATACTGTTCGCACCAGATGCCGTCGGTGTGGATCAGATGGGGGTTACGCAGGCTGCGACGGATGGTGTGTTCCAGCGGGGGCTGCTCCAGCACCTGCCTCTTCTACGGCCTACATTGTTGCGTCACGTGTACTTGTTTGGGGGGGAATGCAAATTGGAGAACTTTTTTCACCGATTTCATGATGAGCTGGCGCAGCGGATAGACGTGGATGTCACTGATGGTGGGCTTCAGCTGCGCCTTCCACCAGCTCCACCACCCCTCCTCGCAAATTCATCGCCCTCCTTGTGTACCAACAGTTTTCCTTCAGACTTACAGCCTCTCTACGGTGCGTTTCTGCTGTGGACTGACCCGGCGCTGGATTCTCATCGGAAGGAGCTGGAGCAGCGCTCCTGCTTACGCTTTCACGGTGCACAGGCGTCGCGTTGCTCGGTCGAGCAGCTGCACGATGCCCTGAAGCGTATGCTGTAGGCACGTTTCACGGGGAAAATGGTGTGTAGTGGGATATTTGAAGGACTAGGCCGCGTGTGACGCTGAGAACGGTACGCCCATCTTGCACGTTCTTGTGGTCGCTTCCGTGTACTGGAGTGTTCTATCCGACCCACGTTTGGGCTGAGCCCTTTTTTCTTCCTCTGGGATGGTGAGTATACGGTGTACTGGTGTATGTGGGGGGGGGGGGAGCTCAGCTGACTATGTGTCTCACTCTTGTTTCCGTTTCGTGCGAATTTGGACACTTTATAAAGTTTATTCCAACTCAAACAGTTCGATCGCGCTCACGGTCCTTACCATCTTGCAATCATGGCCTCCCGCATGTGCACTCTTCTCAGCCACATTGCCCTCCGTGATGGGGACAGCTCTGAGATGCGGTATGTCAAGCAACGCCTCGCTCTCGCAACATTGGCCAGTCAGTTTACCCTCAGTGCCGATCGCCTCAAGCAGTTGACCATGTACATGGTCCATGAGATGATTGAGGGTCTTGAGGGGCGTGACAGCACATTGAAGATGCTGCCGTCCTACGTATACAGGGCCAACCCTTCTCAGGCCACTGGTGTCTTCTACGCCTTGGACCTTGGTGGAACGAACTTTCGTGTGCTGCGCGTCTCTGTTGAGGGCGGAAAGGTAGTGAATCGCGTGGACGCCAAGTTCGTGATCCCCAAAACAGCGGTGGGTGGCAATGCCGAGGATCTCTTCGGTTTCATCGCGCGCAGCGTGAAGAAGATGATGTCGGAGAAGGCTCCTGAGGACATCGACCGCACCGTCTCTCTTGGCTTCACCTTTAGCTTCCCCACCGAACAGAAGGGCATCAATCGTGGGATGCTCATAAAGTGGACAAAGGGCTTTTCTACCAAGGGGGTCGAGGGCCACGACGTCGTGGAGCTGCTGCAGCAGGCCCTCAAGCGTGAGAACGTCAAGGTGCGTGTGGAGGCTTTGTGCAACGACACCGTCGGCACCATGGTGGCTCGCTACTTTGAGGATCAGAACTGCCAGGTCGGTGTCATTCTCGGAACGGGTAGTAACGCCTGCTACTTTGATCGCGCTGATGCGGTGACGAAGGATCCCACTGTGGCGGCACGTGGGGACGCCATCACTGCAGTGAACATGGAGTGCGGCAACTTTGATTCAACTGGCTGCTACGTGCTGCCCATCACCCCCTTCGACGAGGAGATGGATAAGCTCACTCCCAACAAGGGATACCAGCGGCTGGAGAAGATCGTCTCTGGTATGTACTTGGGCGAGGTGACTCGCCAGATCATTGTGCGGATGTCAAAAATGGGCTGCCTTCCCCCCGCGCTTGCGGACGGCTTATCAAAGGAGTGGGCCTTTGAGACGATGCATATGGGCATGATCACGGCCGATCACATGCCCGGCCTGCAGTTCACCCGTCGTCTTATCAAGCAGTGCGCAGGCGTTGATGTGACGGATATTACAGACCTCTTTGTTATCCGAGAGGTCTGTTGCTATGTACGGAACCGCGCCGCTCAGGTTAGTGCGATGTTTTGCAGCGCCCCCATTCTGAAAACGTGTAAGCAGGGACATGCCACGGTTGCGGTGGACGGGTCCGTTTACGAAAAAACCCCCTCCTTTCAACGTCTCTACCAACGCGAGATTAACAACATTCTAGGACCTGAGTCCCATGTCCAGGTAGTGCTGCAGAAGGATGGAAGCGGTATCGGTGCGGCGATGATTTGCGCCCTCGTGACCACCGGGAAATGATCACCCACTCGAGTCCACTGGCGACACCACACGCAACGAAGGTACTAACGAAAAAAAGGTGGGGGAGGGATAAATCGAAGCAGTGACGCGTCTCAGTCGATAGATCAAGGAACCACAGGAACGTCAGTGGAGGAAGTGGCGAGACTGCGGCCCACGCACAAGGGGGGCCCACCTTACTGCTTCTTCACATCACTTCGTTCTTGACACAAGGAGCAACTTTTTCTTGTGGAGGTTTGCGTGCATTGGGGAGAACGCACTACGCGGTGGAATGAGGGGGGGGTTGTATGCATGTTACGAGTGTGGTACCGCATCAAAACGAAGGAGCATTTTTTTTTTCTTTGTTCCCTTGGGGCTACAGAGAAGGCAAGGGCAGTGCCAGCGTATGCTCCCGCACTGGACAGGTTATTTTCCTACATGTACGTGCGTATGTTTGGCATGTCCTTTGCACAGGCTTGAGAGATCTAATCGGCCCTCCCTTCGGATAAAAAAGGGAGCTTGTTGGAATATCTCTTAGACGTTTCTCAACGGATGAGTACCTTAGGGGAGGGAGGCGTCATCGTCCAGCACAACGCTACCCAAGGAAGAAGTACAGCCACCACTATGAAAACGAATTACTTACACCTGTGGAGGGGCGTATATCTTGTCTCTTGTAATATTTCTTCATTTTCATTGAGCCCCAGCGGGGAAGGGTGGGTGTGAGTCTGGCCGACACGGAGAAGAAAAGGGCAGCGCGTATGGGGCGCTACATTCAAGGAGCTGCAGTTGGCCTTCCGATTGAATTCCTTCTGAGAGGTGTGAGCCTTTCTCGTCCAACATTTCCCTCTCCCTCCTACTGCTGTGGGGTTGGTGCGCTCTACCTTCGATGGGTGCCACCAAGCAGATGAGCGTACAAGAGGAGGCAGATGACATACGAGTTAGAGCGCAATTCGAAAGAGAAGTCTTCACAAGAGTTACCTGCTCTTGAAAGCACCATATTTCTGTGTTGGAAGTACTTTGAGTGTCTTCTTGTTTGGAGTACCCACTCCATAAAAAAAAAATGTATATTGTCCCTTCAGTCGGATGCGTGACAAAGACACCTATGTGATGGACGTATGTGAAAGGTGTACGTGCGTGTGGCGTGGATTCTCTACTGCAACGGTGGTGGAGGAAGAGACTTGCGCTTTTGCGCACTTTGGCACTTTTCCATTGTGAGAGATGCGAGCGGGTGTGGCTTACACTAATCCTTTGGCAATGTTTCTTTTGCTCCCCTCGCTCGCCCGCACACATCTTATCTACTAACCTCTTTCTTTCGTTCCCATTCTTGTAGCGAAGAACTTGAAAAGATACCCCGAGTAACAGAAAAAAATGATCAGTCAAGCAGATCCCCACGCTGCATATTTGATAAGGAAAAGTAATTGTTGGGCCCACAGCGAGTGCGCAGGCGAAAGGTGCTTTTCTTTTTGTGCCCCTTTCCTTTCTCTCCACTACGCTGTTTCCCTGTGAAACGCCTGCTGACTGGGGGGGAGGGCGCCCTGTGTAAATTCATCAAGGACGTTTCGAGTGTATTGGATGGGCCAGTGCTTTAATCATCCAACTGACTTGCCTTTCTCACGCCGTCACCTTTCTTTTTTTCGTTTATTGTTTACTGTTGTTTTTTCGCAATGCATGCCGAGCTGCGACAGGCGGGTTAGGGTAGGGGGTGTACACCCGGGGTAAGGAAGCAAAACAACCCGTAGGCGTCGTTGTTCTTTCTTTTTCTTTCTTTTTTTGTGGTGTGCGAAGGTGCTTTTCTTATGCTTGGACTGCATCGTGCTACTTTCGAGTGGGCTAGGGGTTACCCTCTGTGGCGCCTTGGACCGCAGTCCAGGACGAGATTGCACCTCCTTGGCCGTGGAGTCGCTCCTTCATGCTTGTGCTACTCTACCGAGGAGAATGGCCGCCCCCCTCCGGAGGAAAACCTTTGCAGGGTCCACCAGCAGCGAGGCGAGAGCTGGAGCCGCACGGCTCACCTGAGACGGCGCGGGACGCGAAAGCAAAGGCCAATTTCGCACCACAACACGGTGAGAGAATACCATGATCAGGCAGCATCCGCCAACCAAATAGGCGGATTGTTAAGTACCCCACTATTGAGGCCGACAGAGGCAGCTGCATCAAGCGAAGGTTTCACTCCGTTGGGTGTTATTTGCAAGCACATGGAGGAAGGAGCTTTTGATGAGGCGGTGCGGTTCTTTGAGGCCCACTACAACTCCTCAAGGACCACCCTCGGTGAGTTTTGTGGTAATCTTTGCGATATACGGGACACTGTACTTTACCTTATGAGGGCCTACGCGGCCCTCGGAAAGATGCATGCGGTGCGGGTGGTTTTCGTGGCTGGTCTGCGGGATCTAGGGAAGCAGTGGGCTATGGAGAGTCCCTCCGACGTTTTACCTGCGGCAGCAGCAGGGGGGGTAGCGGCAACGTGCGGGGATGCGGAACAGATGACAGGTTTGTCTGCCGTCACCCCTCTATCTCAGGACTTCAGCCACCTCCCGCATGAACGACCAGGGGTGCCTGAGCAAGTTTCGGAGGTGGAACCCGTTGTATGGATGCGGTCTTCGTTGCTGAATGCAACATTTTTCAATGCGTATTTGGAAATTCTCACCAGACGAAAGAATTTCGACGCACAGGAGGTTCTATTTGTACTGCACGAGATGAAGGAGGCGCATGTTCAACCAAACGCACTAACGTACCACTACCTCATTGAGCTTCATGTCCGTGCCGGGTATGACCCGCAGGCTTTGTGGATTGAACTTGTGCATCAGCGAGGTCTAACCCCCCTAGCGGCAACCGTCCAGACGGTTCTTTTACGTGTGGTGCCTTCCTCAACGGACGCAGCGTTTGTGGTAGAGGTCACGAGAGCGGCCCTTCGTCATGGAGGCAATGTCCTGGATAAGCGTATGATGATGGAATTGGTCGAGCAGTGGCTACAGACCAGCAGCTCTATGGACAAGGAGCCTTCTAGCAGCACTTCCTCTGCAGAGGGGGATATACCTTCCCTCGGCAGGGGGGGTGCCGGGACGGGGGCCAACCTGTACGCGCCTGAATATATCATGTGGCTTATGCTGGAGCTGGAGATTAGGTGCGTGCTGGACAAGGTCTCCTTTGTGCAGTTTATA
The DNA here is from genome assembly GCA_020509355.1 of Blechomonas ayalai. NCBI lineage: Eukaryota > Euglenozoa > Kinetoplastea > Trypanosomatida > Trypanosomatidae > Blechomonas > Blechomonas ayalai. The sequence goes on along the minus strand of JAIZPF010000025.1, from coordinate 101,456 downwards.
CAAAAGCAACACATCGCGGAGCTGCTTCTCCGCTGTGCTCGTTGCGGCGATGCTGAGACGGCCACCAAGGTGCTTGCCCTCATGGACCGCCATGCCATGAGCAAAACGGCGGATGTACTGTCGCTGATGGTGTGGTGTCTCTCCCAGGCAGTGCAGGTGGAGGCGGCGCTGGACATGGTAGAGCTCATGGCGCGCAAGGGCTATCTGGAGCAGACGGATCCTTTCCAGCGCTATGTCATTGACTGCTTGAAGCGCTACACGATGGAACGGCACTTCTTGATGCTCTTTGTTGATGCGTTGGGCACAAGGAGTCTGCTGGAGCGAGCTCTGGCGCACCTGCGTAGCCGAAAGCAGCGAGGCCAGCTTGTGACTGTTCACACGCTTGACTTAATCGTTCTCGCAGCTGGTAAACTGGGTGACGATCGGAAAGCCTTGCATCTCGTCTCTACGTACCCGACGGAGTGGGGCGTACATCCAATGACGAGCACGTACAACGCATTGCTTGTGGGTTGCTCTGCCAGTAGTGGCACCGCCCTCCACCAAACTATCTATGATACAATGGTGGGCAGTGGAGTCAGCCCCAACGCCTTCACGTTCCGTGTGCTGATTCGGCAGGCTGTGCTTTCCGATCACATCGACGACGCTATTGAGACACTCATGAAGGTTACCACCCACCCAGGGCTGCGAGTGGAGGTGGAGATGATTCTGCCCATTTTGGAGCGGGCGGCGAGAGCAGGCGATGTGGAGACGGTGAAGCGAGTGAGTCAATATTCCCTCGACTGTGACGTAGGCATCGACGTGGCGGTGCTGCAAACCGCTATGAAGCATCTAGTGGAGGCGGGCCAGAATGTTGATGTTCTCAAGAGTCAACAAAAGCTGCACGAGGCTTTGCGCTCGAGGTCGAAGGTTGGCAGGCAGCGGGTGAGGAATGAAATTGTGCTTTGATACCCCTGTGCATGCACACTACTTGCAGCAGCGTGCGCTGTGTGTAGTGAATGCAGCATCCCACCGATGTTTGGCCGTCATGCGTGAAGTATCGATGATGATGATTTGGCGCCGTTTACTGGTGCTGAGAGGATAGTGCCATCGCCCCCCGGAAGGGATAAGCGGTGGCGGTGGGGGTAGGGGACAGTCGAGCGACGCAATAGCATGTGCTTCCAGACGACTTCTCTCTTGGGTCGCTGCCTAGCACTGTCTGTTGTTCTGATTTCTGTGAGGGACCGAGAACTTCCTCTTAGCAACATCCCCAATCACACTGCGAATAATACCAATGATTGTGAAAAGCAACTGCTCCGGTGTTCGTGGGGCAGGCGACACGCGCGAGTGCCTCTGTTCTCGTAGAGCCACATCTGAGTTGGGAGAGCCGTGTGCCCCTCGAGGTCGGATGGTGCGGTAGGCCTCTTTTCACAAAATTGTCCCCACGCATGCATGTGGGTTGCAAACCTTTACTTGACGTATATATATATATATGTTCGGTATTTTTTCATTGTGCTCACTTTGATATGTATACATGTGTATATTTCTTCTTTTTGCTGATAGGGGATAGGAGTACCGAATATCGAGGTGGGTGGGCGCCCATAGCCGCGGTCCATCCTTTGCCAGGACGGACACCCCTGCGTGTGATAGGTGTTTACCACACCCGTGATGGAGGAATTTAAGGGTAAGCGGTCGTCCTACGTCCTCCATGAGCTGATAGGGAAAGGTGGTAGCGCACTAGTGTATCGTGCGACGGACAGGGTGACTGGTGAGACTGTGGCGGTAAAGAAGATGGAGTTGAAGGAGGAAGGCACCCTCTCGGACTGGCTGAAGGAGGTGGAACTGCTCAACACGCTCAACAGCAAGTACACGATTAAGTACCTTGACCATATGAAATTGGATAGGAGTCTGTTGATAGTGCAGGAGTACGCGGAGGGCGGGTCTCTCCTGAAGAAGATACGAGAGCGGAACCATGGGCTGGAGGAACCGGAGGTAGCGCGACTTACCTACCACACTACCTGTGGTCTTGCCTACATCCACAGTAAAGGTATTGTCCACCGCGATTTGAAGTGCGCCAATGTGCTTCTGTGCGAGAATGGGGCGATTAAGTTGTCCGATTTCGGCCTTTCCACCTCTACACCACCTCATCGTACAACAGCCGGTGCTTCTACTCTGCTGGCAGGCGTGGATGAGAACATCATGGGCTCCGTGTACTGGATGGCGCCCGAGACGGCCCGTGGCGAGCCGCCCACACCTCGCAGTGACATCTGGTCGCTGGGGTCACTGTGTACGGAGCTCCTCACGGGGAGACCGCCATTTTTTGACCATGTTCCTGCGAGTGCGCTTTACCACTTAGCGGAGCTGGAGGAAGATCCCATCCCCCACATACCCATGTCAGCGGACTGCCGCAGTTTCCTCAACTTGTGCTTCCAACGCAATCCGTCCGACAGGCCGACAGCCGCGGCTCTACTCACTCACCCGTGGTTGCTGGAAGCGGAGCAACGAAAAGGCGAATGGGCCCGAGGCGCCCTTCGCGCTTCACATGCCTTTCCAGAGCCCAAAAGGGAACCCTTGTCTCCTTTGCCGAGCTCAGTTCACGCCAATGTCCCCAATGACGATATTGGCCGGCAGGTGGAAAGCAATTTGTTTGCCGAGTCTATGGCAGAACGAGAGAAGTGGCTTCGGGAAGGACACCTGCGGGAGGCAGTACACGCTCTCGGCAGTATCACAGCTGGGGAGTCCTTTACGATTATCCGGAGTTTCGCGTTTGCCGCGCAGCGCTGTCGCACAGAGGAAAGCTGCTTCTTGGAGGAGCTCGGTGCCACCACTTTGTGGGAATACAAGGAGCTCAACCTCCTCTGTAAGTCTGAGGACCTCGCCACGTTGTACAGTTGTTGCTGTGCAATGCAGGATGCTTCTGTTACACAATACGCCCCAACCCATCCAAATGCACTAGGCTTCCTGCTCCAATGCCCGGAGAGGGAGGTGGTGGGTATGTGCGTGGATGCCCTGTACACCCTCCTTGCCGCACCTGATGACCCTAGCACAACTACTGCTGGGGTACCGACTACCGCTATGTCAAGGGACAAGGGCCGAAAAGTGGGTGAACGAAGGCGCCTAATGGCACAGCAGCGTCTTCTGTCCGACAATGGCTTGCTGACTCTTCGCAGCATTATTGAGAAGCAATGCCAGGTAGCATTCATGGAGCAGGTAGAGCCGAATTTAGGCTGGCCTTCTGTGGAGAAACTGTTGGAGATTTTGTGGTCAGTCATTCCACTCGGAGCAGAACCCTTCTTGATGGGCATCAGCCGAGGGCCATCCGTTCCAGTTGTGGAAGAGGAGGGCAGCACTTCCGCAGCCGCCAACGCGGGTAGCACAGGAGAAGGACTAGATGGGACTATCATTCGCGCGGATAGTGGCCAACGTACTGGGATGGGCTTTGCTCAAGGCGACATCGCATCCCGTCGGAATGCCGCCGCACAGGCTCTTGACACGACTGTACTGCCACAGGAGAGATGGTTTCTTGCCATACAGGAGGCAAGCCGTAACCGCTGTACCCATGCTATTCAATTCCTGACCCGTTTTGTGCGCTTTGCTGCCCAAAACAGCTTGCAGTATCTTGGGGTGGCAGGTGCAAGCCTCGCCGGCACATGCCTGGTGCTTCTTTCCGAGTCCACCATTGACGCCACGACGCATGTGCTGCTGCTAGGGTGCCTCACAACTTTACAGAAGGCGTCCGCCAAGGCAGCTCAGCTTCTACGCGACACAAGGAGCAGCGTTCCACTGCTCTCGTACAGCATACACTTGTGGGTAGTGCGTGGAGCCGAGTGCGAGCCGTTGCTTCGAGGGGTGATGGGCCTGCTCGAGGACAACCGCATGATTGTTGCTTGCGCCTCCTGCGACAGCTTCGTTGTCCACGTTGTGCGCATCATCGTACACTTTCTGGATGAAGGGATGGGTACAAGGCAGCTGGAGGTATTGCTTGCCATGCGACTGTTGGAACTGTTGCTGGCCCACGTGCACACTGAGAGCGAGCTCATTCGCGACACGGGGTTGATGGGACCCCTCCAAGGAGTCATTGTAGACGAATCGACCCCAGTAGAAGTGAGCAAGCAAGCAAGACGGCTCCAGGAACTCCTGGTGTCTTAGGGCAGGGGTGGGGGCTAGTAAACGGTGCCCTTCTCCTAATCCACAGGAGGTGCCCTGAGGTCTGCTTAGCCATTTGCCAGGAATGTAGTCTCTTCACAGACGTATTGGGACCTTCAGGTGTGAATGTAAAAGGAAAGGCTCAGGGAAATACAGTGGAGCAAGCTCTTGCTCGAGGTGAGAGCGGCGTGACAGCGCCTGCCTGATTCTCATAACACGCGGTTCTCACTAGCATGCGCTGTCTTGTGCCATTGGGCTATGTGCCTATCCTACTTTCACCTTACTTGGTGGTTTCACTTTGGCTCACAGCGACCGACGCCGTGGCGGTCCAAGCACGTACCGCAAATCAATAATGAAGACTAGTTTGGCCTGGAAAAGTTCCAAGATACCCATACAGTCTCAGCTGCTGCTGCAGGCGGTACGTCTGCGTAAGCGCATCCTGCAGTTGGGTGCTATCAACGAATATCACGCTGCTTCGTCTCCTCTGACATCATCAGAAGTGGCCGCTGCCTCCCCAGATGTCACAAATATGTTCATTGTGGCCTACGGCGAACAGGAAGGACTGGCAGTGGGAGAACGTCTGGAAGCGTACGGACCAATGCTCCAGCTCGTTCGCTCAATTCCTCACGCTACACTCCGTGGAATGGATTTGGAGGAGGCAACACGGCCCCTATCCTTTGCGGAGCAGGAAGAGACCACTCGACAAATTAACGCGGCGGGAGACGTCTTGAAAGAATTGTGCCAGCCAGAGTCATCCGCATTAGCTAGCGCGGTACGAAGCCCCGAGGGAGGGGCAACGGGGTCCACAGATCGTGCCAAGTGGAGGCTGTTGGCAGAGAAGCAGGCTAGTGCACCTGCTGTGAAACAGTCCCGTATCTCCTCAGCTGGTCTTCCAGGCAGTCACCAACCCCTTTCCGACGCGGAGGTGCTGGTGGCGAGGTGGGTTCGAGATGATGCCGGTTCGGTTGGCAGTAAATCAAATGATGTACTTGTCGAAAACGGCATTTGCTTTGGTTCTTCCGAGCAAGCGGGGCTACGCGCACTGCGGGCCGCACGTTTTACCTTTCTCTCCACTATTGAGCGTACCGCTTCCAGCCTTCGTACAGCGCAGAGGTATAGCCCAGGCGAGGAGCATCGCCCCCTGGCTGTGTTAGATGCCAATGAGATGGACTTTTCTTTTAGCCATGTCGCTGTTAGGTCTGTCGTTGAAATAGGCCTGTACGATCCTTCGCAATGCCACATAACCTACGTACCTCTCAATGACGGTGCCGCGCGTGCAGCTTCTAAGAATGTGTCCCAGCTGGTGCGCTTGGTGGTACAGTCGTCTGGGCAGGCTCTTGATAATCCTTTTGCTTTACTGCCGACTCGGCACTTCGACGTTGGAGCCTGCACGATGCACATCAATTTGAAACTTCCTTCGGGAGAACGAGTGAGGTCTTCCCCCGGCATAACTGCTGCGCGGGGCGGGGCCCTGACGAGCCACTCCCCTAAATCTAAGGTGGAGCATCTCTCTAAGGCCTTTGCGAGCTTGAGAAAGAACGCATCGATGCTTGTTACGTTCGTGCCCACCCAAGCCAGTGTTGCCTCTCTCCAGAACGAATTGAAGTATGAACGCAATGTCGAGGCAGCCACAGAGGAGATTGCCCTGCGTGAAGCAAAGGTTTGTGTGGCAGAGGCCATCTCGCGTACAGGACGATGGGGCTACATATCTGATGAGATATTGCCGGCAGTGGATGCTCCGCAAGGCAGCGCGGTGTCCTTGCTGGTAACGCTTGAGTAAAGCAATGATGGCGTGGTATCGTGTGCGCATATATTTATTTGTTTACTGGGCGTTTAGCCTGCAGACGTGCTCCACCCTGCTACCCTACGACCTCAACTCTCGCTCTGGGTAAGGCTCGAGCGGGTATATCGTACGTCCCCCTGAGCCTCTTCCTCCCCCACATGCGATGTTCAGTGTCCCTTGGGCTGGCCCTCGTCGGTGTTACTCTCACTTGTATTGCAGCTCCTCTCGGAAACTCACTAATAATTCTAGTGGAGCCGGGGGGAGAGATGGTTAAAATATTAGTGTGTGGGGGGGGGAGAGGGCTCCCACACGGTCTCCTCCTATACGACAGTGAGGGTGTCCATACCTGTGTTTGGCATCGTTGGCTGTAACGGGTCTCCAAGGTGGAACAATTTGCACAGGAATACCGCTAGTTTCACGTCTGTTAGTATCTCCTCGCGGCCGACCTTACTAAGTCCGCAGCTCCGTCTGATTTCCTCCAGTGCCGGGCAGGTGAGTAAGTGGGCGGAGGTTTCTTCGCGTAGAATCTTGAGCTCGTTGTGTGAC
>JAIZPF010000025.1:70882-94913 GCA_020509355.1 Blechomonas ayalai | reverse complement strand
CGTAACATTTTTGGGTGTGCGTGGTGAGGCCGCTCTGCATCGCAAATGGTTTTGAGCATCTGGCGCATTGTAGGTCAAGGGAGTGTACCGTCCATGAGTGGGCCCTCCCATCGGGAAGGAGCTGCCTGATCTCCGTCGTGCCTTCGTGAATTTTGCGCGTGTGCGCCACAAGTGAGCCCTTCGATAGGTAGCCCTTTCTGCATCGGGCACAGAAACATGATGAGTGTATCAGTGAGAGATTAGCGGCTGTTGCGGGATACTATCGGTTGTACGCGAGCACTGCCGTCAGCGATTACGGCGTTCATGGTCATGGAATAGTGTCCTTGTCGAACGGTTTGGTGAGGCGGCAATCAATTCTGTAAAGCACTGGCCTTATGTGCTGCTGTAGAGTTGAGTGGTACGCTTCTTCTCGTTAGGGACGGCGGGGAAGGGGCTCTGCGGAGGTACACCATCACATCTGCAATCTGTTTACCGGCAGGTCTTTTCGTTTTACCTCGCTTTGTGTTGTTTTTTTCCCTGTTGACCTGAAGTGAAAGAAGTGCACACCGTCACTGTGACACTTGCTCGGCACCACAGGCGTGGGGCACTGCTATGCTCTCTAACACAGGCGGGCTCCAGAGGCATTCACGCGTGCTGGGGTTCCGCCGGGATGATGCGACCTCCCTTGCAAAACCGTGCCCTACTTTCAAAAAGAAAGGTTCGTGTCCATCGTTCAACGCGGAAACGATGATTCGCCGCCAGGTATCGATGGAGAAAGAGGCGGAGTTGCGTGGCAAGGCCATGAAGATGTACTTGCTGCAGGTGGAGTTGCTCGCGGATAACGATGCCCACAGCGTTGCCGTCACTTGCGGCGCCAGTTTCTCTGCGGATCCTGCCCAGAAGGAGGTCATCCTCAGCCGCCTTGTACAGGAGCTAAAGGAGGAGCCTGAGTACGTCCACTGGAATCTGGATGCGGCAGTTGCGGAGCGGATGGTAGAGCGAAAGGTTCGCCCATGCCCCTTTACCCACCGTGTTGATGTACAGGAGGTGTTGAAGCGTGAGCGGCGCCATCAGTCGATGGAAGAGGAGGATCTCCGGCGGCGGCAGCGCCTGGAGGAGGGGGAGAGAGGGGCCTCAGGGGAGCAGGAGGGGTCAACGCACCTGGAACTGGATGCAGCCGCGCGACCCACTCACTCAATACCGTCGGCGAGCATCACCGCGTGGAAGGCCGAGCGCACCCGCGTCTTTGCCAACTTTACGCCGTTGCAGCGCTGTGCCGTCTGTCTGTTGTGGCAACAAACCTTTCGCATACCACAGCGGGTTGTGTGCAATGTGCGCAGAAAGCTGGCGGAGGAGGCCGAGGCCGACTTCCATCAAAGAGCTATATCAGATGGAGAGGTGGATGAGGAGGAGGCTCTTGAGGACTACTTGGCGTCTGACGTGTTTCAGGCCAAGTGCGAGGCGGAAGAGAAGAAGCTCGTCAGCCGCACCGCCTGCCGACCAACCCTTGGTGTCTTTGACTTATCTTTTTTACCACAAGTCGTCGCCTTTATGAGCCAGAATCCACGGATACAGGTGGTGACGGAGCAGACACGGGAGTATTTTGGCAAAGGAACCGCCGTTACCCCTGCGCGTCTCACGGAGAAGGAGTTGGACCTGAGCAGCTCTGCGCGAGCGGGGGAGCTTGTGGAGGCACTGGAATGGCTGCTGTACGTCTACCGGCGGGAGCGTAAACTTCAACCGAATTCTGTGCAGCGGGGGGACTCCTGTGCAGGTAATTCAAAACCAGATGAGAGCAGGGCTGCGAGTACGGTGTTACTGCACCGCGCTGGCCATGTGGTGGTGCGCTCACTCACACTTCAGCATTGCAACCTAACCTCGGCGGATGGCCTTGTGACGTCCTTGCACAAATGGAAGTTTGACAGCACCCTTCTTTCCTTAGATCTCAGCCACAACCGCCTTAGCTCCCTTCGTTTCTTATTTATCCTTCGAGCACACTTCTCAGAGCGGTTACTGCGCTTGTCTCTCGCTGGCAATCTTATCACTCAGAAGCCCGAATACCAGGAGCAGGTCCGGAGGTCACTTCCAAAGTTGACATCGTTGGACGGGGAACCGATCCGCCGGCCGCCACTAGAGCTACCTAGGGCCCTTCCACTGTCATACAGCCTTTATCCGAGAGCTCAAGATGTGGATGGCTCGACGCTGACGGAGTCGGAGCTGGCGATGGTGTTGGACTGCGTGACTCGACTGTGCTACATTTGGGAGACACGCCGCATTCCTCACACGGATCTGGAGCGGAAAGCTTTTCAACAAGAGATGCGCTCGAAGCACCCTCACAGGGCGGCCAGTGATGGGACCGAGCCGACGGATGTGTATCTGCCTCCTGAGCAGGACATGGACGAGGATAACTTCCCCCATCGCTACCTTCACCCATCTGCGACGTTTTCGTTTATTCAGCACCCCAACCTCTGTTTCTTCGACGCCCAGACCATGCAGAGTAAATCACAGGTGGAGCTGGATGAAACATATCAGGGCATGCGGCTCAACCCAGGTGATGTGAGAGACCTCCGGGTGTTTGATGTGGCGACGCGTAACGCTTCGCGAAACTTGCTGGCTGGTCGCTCAGCTCTACAGCGGTTTGGCCGCGGGGCAGAGAATTGTTACCTGGCCTATCAACTGAGTCTCTACCCAGAGAGGATGGAGGTGTGCCACCATCTTGGGGGGGCGGTTGTGTCGATCGTCAAGGTTCTGCCTCGACCCCCTGATTCAGCTTCCATTGACCCAGCAAATTGTGGGATGAAAGGAAGATCGAGTAAGACAGCTACCTCTTTGTCTGCGTTTGACCCCGCCGGAAGCAAGCCAGCGTTTTACGTCGTTACCATACATGGGGTTATGACTTGGCGGTTACCTAGCATGCGTGGAGGGGAGTGCCTCATGGCAGCCTACGACCGCGTGCTCACTTTCGTGCCGAAACAGCTTCCTGCTGTGAATCGGGCATGGGAGCGACGTCGCAGCCCCAAGCTTGTGTTGTACAACGATCAAGTGCACCTGCGCGCCGCCACGCCGGGTGCCGGTGTGTGTTACACTTCCCAGACGCATGAACAACTGGCACGACTCGTTGTGCAGTTTGGGTTGGAGGCTTGCAAGGACGGCGTGGCACTTGTAATGGCGGTCATGGAGAGGAGTACAAGCGACGCCGCAGAGAACGCTGCGCTGGATGCATTGGTTTTTGGGCCCCCTCACGCGCCTCTTTCAGTCAAGGGGGTCGCAACCGTAAAAGAGGCGGAGCGCTGTAAAGAGGCACGGACTGCCTTGACTCGGCTGCTATCGCGTTACCAAAAGCAGTTTGATAGGGCCCATGAGGCGGTGGTAAAACACGGTGGGCGGGTGCTACACGTGTTTTCTTTACTCTCCCGCTCGCATCCCAATGAGGTTGCAGGTGATGCGTCAGAAGGTCGCACGAAGAGAGAGGAGCACTCGAAGAGGAAGCACGGCTGGGGAACTGAATTACACACTATCACGCTGGACCTGATTGACGAAGTGACGGTAATTGGGAACAAGTACTATACGCAGCAGTTTTGCCCCTAAAAAGGCAGAGTGACGCGTGTAGGTGATCGGACTAGTGCTGCTGTCAGCCTATGAAAGACAAAGCCGTAAAGTAGTGCCCAAGTGCTTTCTGCAGGATGCCGCATGGTTAAGGAGGTCGTGCTCCACTCGATTAATATGGTATCTTCTCTTTAGTCCGTGTGACTACCAAGGCATGGAGAAGGAATATCGCGGACGGCCGATCGCGAAGCAGCGGACCGCACTTATTCTTATTGTCTTCCACTCACCATGTGAGACCGTCTGTTATGTGTATCGGCCTGTTTGTCCCGCTCCCTGCTGTTCGTTGGGTTTCAATCGTTTTGTCAGTGTTGTAGGGGGTGCCGTTGCGCACAGGAGGAAAATCGGCTGAGGAAATCGTCATCACTCCTCTAGTAGGCGCTCGTTGGCACAAGAGATAAAACAACAGCAACAGCAACCATCCAGCTGTACACATTGCCTGCCATTTGTGCAGTGGGGCGGCTGGACCTTTGCTCTACAGCCGACTGCCAATGAGGCGTGCGATACACGGCTGCTGGTCCTGCTCTTCAGGTCCGAGCAGTAGGGGTGCGACTGAATTTTCTTCGCGCTCAAGCTCATTTAGCTTTCCCATCACCACCTCTTCGTTGTGGCAGTCAAGAGAGAAGTACATGCGGTTCAAGGCCGTACGCTGGTGTGTGGAGCATGCCCTTCCGCTGGCTACCTATCAACTTGTTCTGCAGGCCGGCTGCGCTGCCGCCTTTGGATGGGCGCTGTGGATGGAGTACGTGACGGCTGGGGAGATCCACAAATGGTTCAGCTCGCACGGTTATCCTTTTATGGACTGGTTTGAGCTTGACGGTTGTGAGTTCACGGAACCAGTGACGGTCGGTCCATGCGAGCTCAACCCCGAAAAGCTCACAGCCGCGTACACAGGGTACTGCATCTCGAACGGACTTCTGCCGCTGCAATTGCTTTTCGTAGCTTTCACCTACCCCCTGGGGATGCGGTCTTATCGTGCCCTCTCGTCATGGTGGGGCCAGCGATTGCCCCGGACGGAGGTGTCCTTTGCATCCCCCCCTCCCCACCAGATGAAACCAACGCGTGTGGCACCCGCAACCTCCCAGGCATCATCTCAGCCGTCCGCCTCACACAAGCGCGTCCCGTCATACGTACTGAAAGCGCGTGACCGACCTCGAAAGTGATACAGGTGAGATGGTGAAGGTACGGAAGCCGCGCCTCTTGTGGGAGTGTGAGATGATATGGCTGCACGGGGAGACTAAACGATGCCCATGCCAAAGTACCCCCGAAGCTCTCCCCTTGGCCTTACCGTCAATGGTCGAGAGGAACCCTAACCCACGCACACTCACCACCCTCTCCATCACCCGGTACGTCTGCTTATGCTTGGGGGGAGGGGGTGCACTACCGTGACGAGGTCGATCAGGTGAATAATGCACGCATGCATATTTGTACACGTGTGTGTAGTGGTGATAATTGGCGTACCACTTAATACTGTCTGTCGTGGATGCTTTCAGCAGGGCTCATGCCGGCTGAGGTGTGGGGACTGTGGGTGACTTGATCTGGAAGACTTCCCGGCACCGTTCAGCGAGTGAGAGGTACTTTTCACTTTGTTCCCGTCTCCTTTTTTTTTTCCTGATTTGCGCGTTGCGTAAATAATGTAGTTGGAGTGTAAGTACACAGTTGCATTCTGCACGATGCGCGGTGATGGCGGTGTTTATGTGCGCTTCGTCCTGAGTGCTGGGCTCCTATTGCTGTACCTTGTAAGTCCTGCCGCAGCATGGAGCAAAGGGGACACCCTGCCCATTACTTTATACATTCGCACAAAGCGCCAGCAGCTCGGTGAATCGGCATTCGTTGGGACCAACTTTACAACACTCTTCGATGAACCCATGAATCACAGACCTAACTCCAAGCACAAGAATCAGGCTTCTCGACTGCTGCCGCCTGCTTACACTCCCAGAGTTGGTATCAATAAGCGTGTTGGACTGCCTGTAGGGACGTGGGTGGGGCTCGCTTACGACGAAACGAAGAATGCGCGCAGATTCTCATCGAGTGAACTTGCTTTGCGCTTTAGTCTTGGCCGTGGGCTCAACAAGGAGAGCACCTGGCTACCTTTGGTCGTGATGCGGCGAAATGTGAGGATGGCACCACATGAAGCCCTGCATCGTGACAGGAAACAAGAGAAGAATATGAAACGTAATTCCAGTTTGCACTATTTGGTGCAGGTGGACTTTCACTTTGGCTTTCAAGCTGGTGTCTTCCACAAGCTCACGTCTTTTCACGTGGAAAGTCACTACTCACCGCAGCCACGAGATAAGATTACGTTGCACTACGACTGGGTTGAGCACTCTCCCTATAACTCTCATCGGGCCCTGAGCGTTTGTAGTTTCACCGCAGTAATTATTTCGACCGCGGTGTCGTTTGCGGTGATTGTGGTACCAGGGAGGACGTCGAAACTGTTCAAGGGCAACATGGTGCTGATACGAGAACATGAGGAGTGACGCAGGGCCAGTCGGAGTTTGCTTGATGTGTGCGTCGGGGGCGGGGTGGGGAGGGGGATGAGGACTGGATATGGAAGGTGCAGGGCCATGCTCTCGTGAACGAGCTGGTAAATTACATGGGAGCACACATACCCATATACGCGAGAGAGGTGTGCCATACTGCGTAGCCCACCGCATTCGTCCTTACACGAACGCGATTTTGCGAATGCTCTGTATCCCCTCCATTTCTATGTCACCACCTGCAGGCCACGCGGGAAGTTATCACTCTGCTCTTTTATTTTGCTGTTTTCTTTTGGATGGCTGATGTAGGGCACGGATATTGTGCTGCGCCATTGGCCTGCGCTGTGGAAAGAGTACCAGGTGCCGATACCTGTGGACTGGAGAGGTGTCACAGGCACGCGCTTTGCCCAATGCGGCCCGATCCGAGGGGCGCACGCTTTGATCCAGCGGCTCTCTCTGATATCCCCCCGGAGGAACTTAAGCGCCAGAAAAAGCGAAGGAAGCTGTCGCGTAAAACACCGGAGCAACGACGCAAGTATGTGCAATACATGCGCAGGCACAATGAAAAGGATGGCCGTCTCTTCTATTGCGACTACTGCGACGTGTTTGTAAGTAGCAGCCCCAAGTGCTGGAAACAGCACCTCCGGAGCGTCAAGCACATGGATGCGATGGAGGGTTACTATCACATGGTGGAGCATGTGGAGTCGATTTGGCTGAACGAGATACGGGAGGGTGTCGCCATGGCGCATGTCCATGAAGTACATCGAGCACAGCAGTCTGTGGCCGGGAAAGGCGCCGCCACACCTATGGCGGCTGTACGCGTGAGACCCGATCTTGTCGTGGGCGGGTTACCTCCCCCCGCCCCGCTTGTCCCTTCACAGGTTCCCCCCTTGGTACCATCCCCCCTTCCCGCGCTAGGCACTCCTTCCATCACAGTGGGCAGCACTCTTCTTCATCCAGGCCAGCCACCAGTTATCCGTGTAGGGGGGAAGGTATTGCCTCCACCGGCTTCTACCCCAAGGCCTGACCACCATGCTGTGGGTGGAGATGAACCGACACGTCAGCCCACAGCGAACGAGTAACGCTTCATGCGAAAAAACATGGGCGCTTACGTTTGTCTGGAGAAATGCATTTGCACCCAGCTTGTGACAAGTGTGGCATCACCCGTTTTGTGTGATGCATACCGTGTAGGATGCAGCAACTTCCGCGAGAGAGCATGGCAGAGTTTCCATTGCGCTGCTTGCGCCACCGCCGTATTTCCCGCTGTTCTTTAGTTGCTGCTTGTTTCTTCACTATTCAGGATTCTGTCCAGTAGAGCAGTAGATACCAGCAGGTACACATTGACATACAATTGCCAGTCTTAGCAGCGCCGCTTGAGTGCCACAGATTGACTGGCTTTCCTTTTTATTGTGGGTTGTCAGACTGATTGACCTCATGAGCGCTAATACTGATCGACGCCGGAGGCTCCGGGAGCAGATGAAGGAGTTCTACGGCGATCCCGACCCCCAGCGGGACATGGAGAGCCACACAGGGGCGGCGCGGAGCATGAGTGCTGAGGCCTCCGCGGAGATGAACCTCGACTCAGAGTATTTTAACATTGGTAAGTACACCACAGAACTTTTACATCGGGAGAGCTTGAAGGGTCTTGTAGAGATCGATACAAAGCTGCTGCGTAGTGCCCGTAAGCTGGACACTGACCTTCAAGAACTGGTATACCGCAACTATTCGCGTTTCATCTCTGCAACGGATACGATTCGTGCGATGCGGGAAAACTTTACCGAGATGGACGCCAAGTTACAAACCCTCTCAGGCAACGTGGAGCACATCGAAACCGTTTCGAAGCGGTTGGGGGAGAAGCTACACATCCAGCGAAGCAAGATTGAGGAGACCCTTCACACCAACCGTATGCTACGAAAGGTTCAGTTTCTTGTTGGTCTACCTGCAATGATGCAGAAGCTGCTTGATCGCGGAGAGTACACCTTATGTGTGAAGCACTGGGTGGCGGGTGATGGCTTTTTTAGTAAGCACACCACCATGACGAGCATTGATAAAATTTCTTCGGAGTGCCGGCGCCTGGCCGAGGAGCTGTACACACACATAGAGGCTGCCATGTGCGAGCTTCCCCTTGATGACCCCGATTCAATGGACAACATCCACACTTTGGTGGAAAACCTGCGTCTCATGCGCGCGACTTCCCTTTTCACATGCACCGATGGGACGAAGATGGAGGGAGAGAGCAGCGACTTTCAGGAAAGTGTTCTTCGTGCGCTGATGCAAAGCGTGTCCTCAAGTTTTGAGAGCGGGGCGGCGGCGGTGCAGCGCGGTCTACGAGGCTCTCTCGCCCTTCCTGATTTGGCCGCTGTGGATGTTGCGAAGCGCAGCGAGGTGTTCGACAAGGACACTCTACGCGAGGATCTTGCCAGACTAAAAAGTACATGTGCCATCTTCTCACTGAACTGTGAGCGGGTCCACTCGCTGCTGCAGCTGCCAGACGCGCGACACGTGGCTGTCCGAGTAGCCGAGGGCGTCCAACCTGTTCTTATCGACCTTCTTACCCCCATGACAGACCTACTGGGGGCCTACGCCGTGTCTGCTCTTTCTTCCGTTGGCGATGCCGGGCTGGTGGCGTGGGAGAGACCAGAGGCCATCCGATGTGCTGTTGAGGGCATTACAAATGCCCTCGTACGCCAGCTGAAGCACGTGGCGGTCACGCTTAAATCCCTTGGCGCTAACTATCTTGATACTGCGCACAGCCAGCAAAGTCGCCCGTATGCCTCGATGGTTGACCAAGCTGTCTGCTCTGTGCTGCGGCATTGCTTACACCATCTTATGAGCAAGGTAACAGAGGAGCCCGTAGTGGAAGCACTGGGAAATATCAGACATTGGAGTGGTGACAGCTCGTCGGCAGAATCGCACCGTGCCGTGCAAGTCGGCTTTTGCCTTTCAAGGTTCGGATTTGCTTTTGTCGCAGGGGTACTAGGAGCACGGTGTCGTACAGGCCTGGTGGCCGCGGAAATCATCGATGCGGAGCTAGCAGCTTCGGTGCTGACGGGACTGACTGATGTCGCCAGGGATCTCCAGCACCGTGGAGTTGTGTTGCTTGGGCAGCTCGGAGTGCAGCTGGTGCAGGCTGATGCGTTTGGTAGCGATTGCCATGTAGATCCTGCCATCCTCACAGCACAGGGTGGCGGTGTGCCCGTGTGCTTGGCGGTGCTCTTGCAGGAATGGAGCGGTGTATACAGATTTCTCCAGAATATACCGCCCCCACAGCCCCTGTCCCCGCCAGACCTGGCGTTGGGAAGTACATGCTCTTCCAGCGCGCGCTACGGCAGCTCGTCGGCTGCAGTGGGACTTCCCGTTTCCTACGGTGGCCGTGCTTACGGTGGCAGCACGCGGAGCAAGGGAAGCGACCATAGCGGTAGCCACGCCCAGCGGGGGCCGGGACGGCACCCGTCGCGACTGATTGTCAGTCACACACGCAAGCAGGTGGACGCTCTGCAGAGTAGTGTAGATCGCATCTTCTCCAAGACCTCAGCGCTGCTGCACACGCTACCACAGGACGGGGCGCCGACGACGACAATGAAGGGGGTGGTGATGTATGTTCTCAAGGCACTTGTGGACGCGGTGCGGGAGGTTCCGGCCTTTAGCACCTTCAGCTTTCAGCGAGTGCAGGTGAGCTGTACCTTCCTGCTTCGAGCGTTGCTCACACATGAGAAGTGGGCCCCGATGTGGACACGTAGATGGGAGGAGGATACCTTGCAGGCGGTGCACAAGCTGTTGGATGAGGTGTGTGCATCAGCATATGAAAGATATGAGATGAAAGTCCCACTCAGCAATGCAGTACTGGAGAGGATCGTGGAGAATGGGCTGCCCAAGGACGCCCCAAATGAGGTCCTCTTGAACACCCAGGGTAGCTATCCTGTGGGCACGGCTGCAACCTCAGCGACTGTGTCAGCTATCAAGGACGAAGTAGGGCCGCATTCTGTTTCCACCGACAACAATCTCGTTGGCGAGATTGCCCCAGAAATGGTTACGGCGACCATGACGGCGAACCCGCTTACACCAACTGAGTCTCGACAGCGGGCTTCCCCTTTGACAGAGGGGACGTTGAAGGTCATGAAACGCTCTTCTCATCCGTCTCCTTTATCTCGATCACCTCCGGCTAATCCAGCCGTGCTGTGCCCGGCATTAGGCGCGGCCACCCTCTCGTTGAGCAGCCATCAATCACCTGCCCGGGGATACGTATCTTCTGCTGTTTCAAGCGTAGTGCCCCATTCCGGTAGACCAGGCGAGGAAGACGCAGCGCGTGTCATCGATGATGAAGATCTACCCCTTTAACGTCCGGATGCCTGGCCACAGAGTGACTGGTTTCCCATCGCCTGCGATGCAGATACGATAACCTTTTATGCTTGCGCACTTCAGGCCCACTACGGCTGGTGGCTATTACCATGGCTTTGAACAGCTGTGTGTATCGCTATTAAATGTGCAAGAAAAAAAGTTGTGGCTGGCGCCACCCATATTATGTCGCCCGTACACCATG
Source organism: Blechomonas ayalai (assembly GCA_020509355.1). Taxonomy (NCBI): domain Eukaryota; phylum Euglenozoa; class Kinetoplastea; order Trypanosomatida; family Trypanosomatidae; genus Blechomonas; species Blechomonas ayalai. The sequence continues at coordinate 84,311 of JAIZPF010000025.1, read as the reverse complement.
TTTAGACATTCGTGTTTCCCCATCGAGTCTTCTAGTGCTTATAGCTGTCTCTGACACAATCGAATGAGCGTGTACCTCTCTACTTACCTTTTTCATTTTCCTCTTCCCCGCCGCATCACCCGTTCTGCCTGTTGCCTGTCCCCTCACACATAGGTGAGTTGCAGTCGTGTGAGTGTGTGTGTGTGTGTGTGCAGTTTTATTCGCTTTGAACATTTAGTAGGAGGAAGCGTCGGCAGCTCATCATGCTTCGCGCAACCCCCTCTCGGCTGATCTATCAGTACCGCTTCGGCCAGCCTTCCCTCAAGGAGGCCTTCGGTACCCGCATTCCTCCCTCTGCAAAGCAGACTACCCCCGGATCACTCAAGACCACCGTTCTTTCCAACGGAGTCCGCGTCGTGTCACACGACCTTGATGGTCCTCATACCGTTGTTGGTGTCTACGCGGATGCGGGTCCCAAATACGATCCGGTTGCAACACCTGGATTGAGCTATGTCATGCGCTTCGCTATTCAGACGTCTAACATGGAGAACTCGCTGTTCCAGATCGATCGTACGATGCGATCCTCTGGGAGTGCCTACGGGCATGGTGAGGTGTGCAAGCGGTACATCAGCTGGACAGCAGAGAGCCGCCGGGATATGTGGGAAAAGCCCTTTGAGATGCTAGGCACTGGCATTGTCGCTCCTCGTTTTCATGAGACTGATGTCGAGCGCTTCCGTGACACAATGGACAATCAGTTGGAGGAACTTCGCTGGCAGAACCCGCGGGAGTATTGCGTTGATCAGCTAGAGACGGTGGCCTTCTTCAAGGAGCCCCTTGGCTCTCCGCGAATGGTACCGCCAAAGGCGAACGACCGCTGCAGCCACAAGGCCCTGCTTGATCAATGGGCTGCCCTTTTCCAGCCGAAGAACATCGTCGTCGCTGCCGTCAACGTGCCACACGACGCGCTGGTCGCCGCGTACGAAAAGCTGCCCTACCGGCATTCTTCAGAGGCGCCCCACCATGCGCGTAGCGATGTACCGAAGCTCTCTCACGCCAATGAAAAGGCGCAGTTCCACCCCGGACGCCAGGAGATAGTGTACGAGAATCGGGCTGCTTCCATGGGCACCAAGCCGGACATGGATGCCGAAGTGATCGCGGCTGTTGGTGTCGTTACGCACGGCCGCGAGGATAATGTAAAACACTACGCCGCGGCGCTTGTGGCTCGCGAGGTCTTTGAAAGCAACATACAACGCTCCAACGCCACCCCGTGCAACTTCCACGGCGGCGTGCAGGTTTTCTACCGGCCCTATGCTTCTGCCGGGCTCATTGGCTATACCGTCCGCGCGGCCCCTACTGAGGTGGAGGCGAAGGTTAAACTGGCCGCAAGCAGCTTCCCCACCGCGCTGGACAGCAGTGTGGTGGCGCGAGCCCAAAGCCGCGCTGAGGTGCGGATGATGCACGACCAGGTGGAGATGATGCACGATTACTGCGATTTTATCGCGACATCGCCAGTGAAGGCGGACGAGCTCGTGCAGGCGATACGTGGCGTCTCGAAGGCGGATGTCGAGGCGGTTCTCAAGAACATGGCCGCGCAGAAGCCTGCGAGCTTTGCGACAGGGGATACTTTTGTGTTCCCTACCGTGGCGGCGCTGAACAAGCTGTAAGGAGGGTGGCACGATGTTGTTGGATGGTAGTGCTCATGTTAGACACTGTTCGTCTGCTCTCCAGTAGACTCTTTACCTTTCAGCATTGGCGATACCAGGAGGCAGGGAGTGGTCGGCGCCTATTTATAGTTGTGTACACGGGAAGGGCGCCATGTTAAGCCAGTAGTGTACCATGGCTCAGGGAAGGATAGTAGGGAATGCCAAAAACTCCAGTGAGGAGGTGTTCCGTTGGTATGTAGGGATTACTGCCTCTCCTTTGCATCGTTTAATACGCGCGTGTGCCTTTCTCTGCTTTGTGGTATCAAAGCCGTGGGCCGGGCCGCGTGCGATGGAGGTGGTGCAGGAGGTCAATGTGGCAGTAAATTGAATACCGCTTCCCTGGAGTGACGTGTGATGGAATGGGGACGGACGCACGTGTGGTGAGATTTTAAGATAGAATAGGCAAATCGTTCTACACTGGAGGTGACTGTGGTGTGCAGAGCGTTGGGAAAGAGGGTTTCTTGTCTCCGCAGTTTCAAGTGAGACTTGTTGCTAATATACGGTGTGTGGGAACCATCTTTCCCTACTGGGTGGCACTCTCTTGCTGTTTCTCACTTTTGAGATTTCTCGGGTTTCTTTTGCTCTGCCCGTGCTGCTTGTATGTCTTATGTTGCGTAGGAGTAACGAGAAGCGCCACGCGAACACGGGCAGGCATGTTTAATAGCTCCCCGTTGTGGCTTCTGCGTCGTCCCCGTAGCCTTCTCTATGCCAGGTGCACATCAACTGTGGGGGCTTTCTTGCAGCAACGCCAGTCATTACATGGGCGGTCCAAGGATGTGGCATTGCCCGAGGCACCGCTAAGCTTAGAGGCTCTCTGTGTGCACCGCGACCAGACCGTCATTCCTCTGCTGCTCGCAAAAAGTAAGCGACTGGAGGAGCTGCGGCGTATTAAACAGGCGTGCGATGAAGCCGCTCACGCTCGCCCTCATCGTTACATGATGTCCCTCTTCGGTCTTCTCCTTCTACAGGCCGCCATACTGTTTGACTGGACCTACATCCACTTTGACTGGACCCTTGTGGAGCCGATTACGTATCTACTGGGCTACAGTGCGACCTGGGTGTCCCTTGCTTGGTATGGCAACATGCAGAGCGAGTTCGGGTATGACACGCTGCGCGAGCTGATTGAGGATCGGCATAAAAGGTATCTGTACCGCAGGGAGGGCTTAAGTTTGGCCGAATACACACGTCTAGAAGTGGAGGTGCGGACAATAGAAAGCCACCTGAATACCTTGAAAGGTTTGTAAACTCATTGGGAAACTGTATCACCCGTACGCCCTTGATCTTGGATCTGCGTTGCTTATAGCTGAGAGGTCGTTTTCTGCCCGTGTAATGTCACAAATACCATCGCACAAGGGTGTGCCAGTTTCTTTTCCCTTTCCAACGCCATCTCTTCCCCACTAGGTGAAGAAAGAAAGAAAAAAAGCGGTGGAGGGAGTTGGTATTACGCACATGCTGAACGGTAGCGGAGGCTCCTACTGCCAGTTCTGGTCCACCTGCTTATTACTGAAGCGTTGAGGCAATTCTCATTTCTTCCCACTTTCCGTTTTTTTTTTCGTTTCGCTTCTTTGCTATTCTGGGTACTGCCTGCGGAGGGGAAGGAGGTTCCTTCTTGTGCACGGACCCATCATACCACTGCATACTTCGTGCATTACGGCGGTGCGAATAAAGCGCACGCAGGGACTTACCCAGCCACCGTAGCACGTTTTTTTTTTCTCTTCGGCGTCCCACACGACTTCCCCCCCCCTCCCGTAATTGTTTTGGTTTGCTAGGCGTGTTGGGAGTTTCCAGAGGGGAAGACGTGTCACGCTGCTGAGTCCTCTTCTTTCCCTCCTGATCTTCTTCTTAAAACGTTAGCCCCCGGACAGGGATCCGACAAGCACGAGAGATTTTATTTCCCCCCTCCCCTTTTTTTTTCACCGGCTGATGGATCCAGCGGGGATCTGGTGCTTGCCAGGCATGGGGCACGTGAGCGAAAAGGACCAGCTCATTCAGAGTCAGCGGAATGATATTGAGGGATTACAACGGCGATGCAGTGAGTTACTTCATGAACGGATGATGATGAAAGCTGCCACGGCTACCGATGTTCGTAATTTCATTTTGAACTACCAGGCGCACAAGCAGCAGGACGGGGATTCGGGGCTGGCTGCCCCTGTCGAGCACATCGCCATTGATGAGGTGCTGATGTTTCTGCATAAATACAGTAATGGGCTGGTGCCCCCGCCGGAGAACAAACGTAAACGGATCAGGGATGCAACTCCCCCTCTTTCTTCCTCAACTTCTAGTGGGGTGATTCCGCAGGGGGGCTGTCGTTCTAGCTCGCAGCAGCGCATGCTCAAGCGGATGAAGGTAAGGCACTGCATGCGTGGACACGAGGACGAGATGCTGGAGCTGATGGACGATAGTGTGAAGAGGTCTTCAGTAGAGGCCCCAGTGCATCGAGGATCAGTTTCTTCTACTGCAGGGCTTTCAGTAGGAGGAGCACAGGCTATGAAGTCACTGCAGCCAACTGGACAGCTCAATGGCACAACGATGAGCGTTGTTGTTCCGTCGCTATTTGGACTGCCTTTCCCGTCGAGTCCGTGACGAATGCGAAGGAGCGGAACGGGTGGTGAGGAAGTTGATTGTCTATGCCCCCTGCATATCCATAAAAAAGAAAGCGGAGGTGTGTTGTCACACATAACAGCCGTGCAGGGGTGGCTCCGCTGGTAGGCGCATGAGCCATTACGAGAGCATGACGGCTTCCATGGCTGACATTTTTTTTATTGTACTTTTAATGATTCTGTACGGTGTTGCTTTCTGTTGTCCTTTGTTGTGTTGTACTTGGCACGTATGCTTTCTTTGCGGGAAGAGGGAGGGGGGGGGACGGAGATGAGTTTGTACAGGGTGTGGGGCGGGCCAGCAGAGCGACGGGTTTTTGGTAGGCCTACTGGCCAGGGCTCATTCCTTTATTTGGCCCTACACTGCTCTGAGCAGGCGCTTTTAATGCCATGCCCATTGCAGTGCGGTAGGCAGATACTCTTGGGAGGGACAGCCCATGCCTTCGTACTTGACTTGCTCTCAGCGATGTGGCTTTTCTTTTTGTCACATTGCCCTTCTGCTCCTTTTGCCAGCAACACCGAAAAAAAATGGTGGAACCCTTTGGGCGTTGGATGCAGTAGGTATGACCTTGGTAAAGCGTCCCAGATATACATGTTCCCCGGCTCTCTACCTCATGTTAAAAACAACAACAATCCAATGCGCAGTGTGGACGATGGGCCTTCCTATCCGGTTGATCAGGTAAGTATTGGGCCCCGCCGTTGCTTATCTGACCATTTCCCCTCGGCACACGTCTCTCTATTGTTGTGCGTCTGCCTTTCATTTCTTCTTCTTTGCGGGGGGGGGGCACGGTATGGACACGTGCATGCTCAAATACAAACAAGCTAACTCACTGCCTTGCTGGCGCCGGGCATGCCATCGGCTGAGCCCAGGGAACAGCGCAATGAAACGCATACCGCACCTGCATGTACCGGTGGGGGAGCATGGGAGGTCATCGTTGACCGCGCCATCACAGAGGTCACTACCTACCTTGCTTCAACTAGGAAGGCATTCGACCCTACCGCTCCACTGGCACGTTGCATGCTATTGTTGCTCGACCAGAGCACCCTTCGAGATATCCTCGTTGAGCGAAATTATAATGGCATTTGCGGGTGCTTGGGATGTGGTGGGGCTCCGCGAGGGCTACATTGCCCGGAGAGCAATAAAATCTCCTTCGAGTGGCTAGGACAGGATTCGGATGAAGGAGAGAGTGCAACGTCACCACTCGGTGGACTGACACAGACAGAAAGGGCTCCATCGGTCGCCGCGGGCGTATTGCCACTCCATGAGGAGCCAGACGAGGTCGTGTATGAGGGTGATCTCTTCACGCAGGAAAGTTTCCGTCTTGCTGAAAAGCAACGGCTTCAACTCGAGCGACTGAGGAGAAAGCAACGAGAGGAGCGGGAGGCTGCTCGAAAGGGACCAGCACCATCTCGCCCGGCCAACCGTGTGATCATTGAAAACACAGGAATGCTGGGTGCAGCGTTGCCTGACCGCTTCTGCAGTCCCGAGTGCATGGACACGTATGAGAACGTGCTAAGGCGCGCGGTTCCCCGTTACTTTCAGTACGGCCATCCGGAGTTGCTGTCGTGCTTATCGAACCTTTTCCCCAACCTTCGGATGGATGCGCTGCATCGGTTAGCTGGTGCTGAGGTTCGCAATGGTCTGGCGAAGTCTGTTGTTGAGAGGACGACGGGGATGCAGAGGGAGGGGCATCCGTACGACGAGCCACTGCAGCCTGTTCAAACGCCTGTGCTACACGAGGACGCAAGCCCAGACCGTACTATGCCATCTAGTATGGCGCCGGCCTGCCCAGGGGCAACCCCAAGGGCAACAGGAGCTACCTTACTCAGCGAAACGCTGGGACGCATGCAGCCCACGGATCGTTTGTGGGAGTCGCAGGTAGTGTGGCGTGTTCCTCGCAGCATTCCTGCTTGGACAGAGCCGACCCCGAGCGGCGCCACGCCACCCACTGCTGACAGTACCGCAAGAGAGGAGGCTATTTCCCTTGCGGCCCCTCCCCGCCGCTCCACCGCACTCATAGGGGCCCTGTTTGTGATCGACTTTGTGATGACCAGCTCTAGTACCTTAACGAAGCGAGTCTTTCTCCAGTACTACCGCGCCCGCCGGCAAGGTGTGCTATCAGTAATGGAGCTGTACAGGAACACCGACACGCCGTTTACACGTGTCGTGCGGCCTATCATGGCAATACTTGAAAAAAAAGCCACCTACGTCGGATCGAAACGGGACCCTCTCGAGAAGGGGGAGATTATTGCTTCCGATGCCCGCTTTGTTGAGGAACGGCCTGAGGCGTGTGAGGATGGCTCAGCGGACCTTGCGGTGCATCCCCAGCTTCAGCAGCAGCGACGTGAGCTGTTTGCTTCACATGTTTTTTCTGCTCAGACGGCGGCAGTCCTGTCACAGCTGCTGATGTTTGATTACGACGTGCTCTTAGCCGTTGCGTGGTCGAGTGTGTGGCTTTCTGGAGCAGCCGCCGGGTGTCAAAGCACCCCGATGTGTGCCACTGCGGCGCTGGCTTCCCATTCTCTTTTAAACACCCTTTCGTTCCCATTCTCGCTACCTGCCGTGGTGCTTCGCCCGGCGGCAACAACACCGGAGGTACTGGGCCTTGCGGTGGTGTCCCTTGTTGCCGCTAGCTGCTGTCACGAGGCCTTGTGGCACGAATTTTGCGGCGGGGCAGTGGAGATGGAAGAGGTGCTTGCTGCATTGGGGATGTCCGAGGACGACCTTTTCCTGGCTGTACGGTCGATGGTGTTGCATGAGGAAGAGGATGTGCCCCGCACGTGAAACTTGGCTTCTGAAAATTCAGGAGGGGGGAGTGACGCTGGGACGCTTTACCGTGATGTGCGGTCAGTGATTTCCACATTTGATATTTACGTCTGTCGCGTCAGTGCGCGAGCGTACACACCATCTGTGCGATGGGGATCAGGGAATGCCCTTTCTTCTACCAATCCGTGCCAGACCTGTGCCCAGTGCGTGTTTCCTTTTGATATATATATATATATATTTTGCACTCCCTTTTGATCCTTCCATCACTGGTGAGTAACGTACTTCATCCCGTTGTAGTTCATATACCTGCGCAACAGGTTTAACTCCTGCGAGCTCGTACCGTATCACAGACGTAGGGTAGAACCTTGGCGTGTATACATATCTCCCTTTCCTGTTGGTGAGCAGACAGCTATTTCTCCGTCGCACGGTAGCCCGATCGATCAGGAGGACGCGAAGGACTCGAATTACCACGTTTGTCATTTTCGGCCAATGTTCCATAACAGCTACCAGTCAGGCTTCCTTTCCATCTTGTACAGCATTGGCTCGCGCCCGCTCCAGATTTGGGATTCGAAGGTGCGCAACGGGCATGTGAAACGTATCACGGATGAGGACATTCAGAGCAGTGTGCTGGAGATTATGGGCAGCAACGTCAGCACGTGCTACATCACGTGCCCCGTCAACCCCAAGCAGACACTCGGTATCAAGCTTCCCTTTCTTGTGATGATCATCAAGAACATGAAAAAGTACTTCTCCTTTGAGGTGACCGTACTGGACGATAAGAACATTCGCCGCCGCTTTCGTGCCAGTAACTATCAGAGCGCGACAAAGGTGAAGCCTTTCATTTGCACGATGCCTATGCGGTTGGATGAGGGGTGGAATCAGATTCAGTTTAATCTTTCTGACTTCACACGCCGCGCATATGGCACGAACTACTTGGAAACGCTGCGGGTTCAGGTGCATGCCAACTGTCGCATTCGTAGACTGTACTTCAGTGATCGGCTGTATGCCGAGGAGGAGCTGCCACCGGAGTTCAAGCTCTTTCTTCCCATCTCTCAGCAGCCGCATGACGTGGATGTGCTGGAGACGGAACAGGTCTCCCAGGACCAGCCCGGCGTTACTGCTCAGTAGAGATGGATGGTGGTGGCCTCATATCTGTGGGAGGAAAGGGATACGGATAAAGGTGTCTGGCCATGGCTCTTCACCGTTGCTGGCTTTTCCAACCGACTGCACTGATGGGCGCAATGCCAGGAGCACTGAAACGTGACCGGGGCGAATGTAAGCGTGAATGAGTGCCAGACGATGCATTTCCATCCGGTCACGCGGCTGTGCTCCACATCCTTTTTTCTTCTTTCCGGCGGCGAACACGTGGGCTGAGGGGGAGGAGGGGGGAATGCCTCAAGGTACTTTCCGATAAAAAGTGATTGGGGCTTCTCTGCTCTTTTCAGTCGCTGTTTGGCCTTGCTGTCATGAAGATGGCTTGCGTGTGCGAGTTTAGAGATCCAGGCACGAGAGAAGATGAGAAGGAATGTGTGTGTGAGATGGCTTAATGCAGGGTGGCCTGAGGAGGTGCTGTCTCACCTCCATGCCTCTCCCCAGCCTTTTCGTTGAGCTCACTGTGCGTGAATATGTATGTACGTAGAAAAAAAAAGAATAAGTGTAGGAAGGCAATCGAAGTAGAAGGATGCATCTTGCGCTGTATAGAGCGAGGGGAGAAAGGGCAAAGGGGAGTGATGTCCTGGGCGTGTAAGTCCGCCGGCGGTGGTGGTGAGTCACTGAACACTCTAGTTCCCACTGATGGGCAGTTGCATGTACCGCCACTGCTTTCTCTTCCCTTGTTGTAGGTTCTCATTTGCGCGGACCACCACCTTTCTTGACATGTATATGTCCTGGGAACGTTTCCAAAAGCGGTAGGAGGTCTGCGAATGAATAAGCTTGCGGGGAGGTGAGGTGTACGGGAGATTACTCTTTCCGGCCGTGTTTCCCCCGGGGTGTGTGGTGCTTCTGCCTTTTACAGCTGCATACCGATCGTTGTGCCCCTTTTTCTCTCCGTTGTTTTATTTTTACGCCGTGCTTTCTACATGCCTTTGGCGCTGATAGGTGGTGGAGCTGTTCTGTACACAACACCCCCCTCCCTCCCTCCCGAACAATAGGACAAGGCGGATAAAGTCTGGGGATCTACAGTACAGTGAAAGGGGGTTTCTCACGTCCTTCGCCTATCGGACGATACGCTATTGCTTTTCATGGCGTGCACGAAGCGTATCACACACCCTAGGGGCCTCGATATTCAGTTTGACAGCAAATGGCATCAGTACAAAGTGGGTGGCACGGCCCTCCGCTCCGTCTCGAAGCTACTCGATCACTACTTTCCCTTTGATGAGGCGCGGATTCTGTCGCTTGTGTCCAAGAAAACAGGGGACCCTGTGGAAGTCATCAAACAGCGCTGGTCGCGTCAGGCGCTGCTTGGGAAGAACATCCACGAGTACATCGAATGCCGACTGCTAGACCATCCGCCGCCAACTTTCATGGTGCTCTTAAAAAGCAGACAACGCAGGCTGCAGCAGCGATCCTCGGACGCTACCGGCCCCACGGTATTGCCCACCGCCTCTGGCATTGAAGAGAGCATGCTGCATGGTGAAGAGGAGCTCTACGTGCCCGTGGCGGAGGCCGCTGTTCAAACCATCAGGGACAACTATGATATTATTGCGGTCGAGCAGGTGATCGCTGTGCCGGAGTGGGGGCTCGCCGGTACGATTGACCTCGTTGGTCGAAACAGGAAGACAAACAAGGTTCTCATTGGGGACTGGAAGACGAGTGGTAGCGTCACGAGCAACTTTCGCTTCGGGTCCTTTGAGTCTCCATGCAAGGGCTGCCTGCGGCATCTACCCAACAGTAAGTTTTATCGTTACGCCATGCAGGTGATCATATATGGTGAGATGCTGAAGCGAGAGAGGTACTTCGAATCAGGCTACTTTGATACGAGCCTGTCTAAAGCTCTTGCGACGGGTAGCGGTAAGGATGCAGAGGCTACGCTATCTTCACTCAATTCCACTTCTACTCGCGCCCAGGTGCTTGACCGATACCATGAGGATATGCAACATAACCTGGAGTACGGCATCGTGCAGATGGCCAAAGGGGAGGATGGCAGAGTTGTTGCCGAGTTTAAGGAGGTGACGGAAAAGACAGTCTTGCCCTCGGATGTTCCCGAGCGCTCATTTCTCACCCTCCTTCGTAGCGTAATGGAAGAATTATGATCAGCGAGGACGCCAGTATACGGAATGCGCCCCTCCCCCCACCAGAGAAGGAGGACTGTGGGGTGTGTGCAAGTTACAAGAATAGATGGAACGGCACATTCCATAGATGACACAGACTCGGAATTATTTGCCACAGAGAGATACCGTCAAGCACGGTGGTCACAACGCAACGTGTACTGTATTGTCCCACATGCTGGGACATCGTCGGGATGCCGCGGGTTGTTGGAGGGGCGTGATGGCTTCCATGTATTGCGCTGCGCTTTCAGACTTGTTTCTGTCTTCCACACCTCAAAGTTTTGTCTTTCTTCTGGTCTACCTAGTTGGCAATTCAATCTATTACCCTTCGTAGGCTGGCCATAAAGTGCCTGAGACTGAACCGTCTTTCTCTCTCCCCCTCTCTGCACACCCACTCCAAAATAATCAACAATAATAACAGGGAGGCTAACCCCGCTCCTTTCGGTCTGTTGCACGGGTCCGTTATCCAACGAGCGCCGATCCTGTCTTCTAGTTTGGGAGGGGAAATATTATCGAGGAGCTAGATCGTGCCCTTTCTCTGTTGGATTCACGCACAAGGGCTTATCGCGATCACTTCGGCACTACTTTTCTTGCTGTGTTGGTGCGTGTGGGCGCCATCTTACCCTCATCTGGGAAACGTTGGCGGCGCTGGCTGGTTATTCCCGGTTGTGTGTGGGCGGCTACAAAGACCAGTCTTGACCAACGCGTTAATTCGTTAGGTCGGGACTGCCATCGGTACTTGTGCTTTTTGGGAGGGCGGAGCGTCCGCAGGCCGCCACTGAAGCGTATACCCGACAACGCATGGGCAACGAGCACTCCAAAGGAGGTGAGCACAGTAAGCCCACTCCACAACGGCATGCAGGTACATCCGGGGGGGCCGGCACCTCCGTTATGACCGTCCCCCTCACCACATCGGCACCGAAGGAGGGCACTCACATGACTCATGTGAAAGCGGCCAGCGGTTCAGCGAGCGGGGCTCCGCCAGCCTCAGTGCCTGTACCCCTTCACAAGGCGGGAAACCCTCAGGGCGTGACATCTGCTCGGAGTTCCTTGCCCATCTCTCGCTCTTTTAGTACGCACATTCACAACGGCGGCAACTGCGCTAGTATTGCCTCCTCTGGGCGAACGCCTGCTGGAGGTGGGCAACTGGTCACCCCTTCCACTTCGCAGACACCACGCTACGTTGACAGCAATAGTCTCGTCTACACCTTGCCAGTGGCGAGTGACGCTACCTCCCTCCACATTGGTCACCCGGAGGAAGAGTTATCGCCTGAGAGGAAAGCTGTGGGGCAGTACACTGGTAGTGGCGCGGCGGCACCGTCGTCGCAGCAAAAGACACAAGTGCGGCCACCGTCCTTGGGTGGCGCTACCACAAACCCCTCATCTTCTCCAATCCCGACAGGCTCTACTCGCACGCCCCATGCCTCCGTTGCTTCCACGCCCATTATGATCCCCGTGTACAATCCAAAAGCGTGTGCTGTCAATGAGGGTGATAGTGGCTCTCCAGTGTTGCGATCGTACAAGCAGAACTCCTTCTCGCAGAGTAAGGACTTCTCGTTGCATGGGATACTGCCGCGATCGCCAGGGGTGTTTTCTGGTTCGGGCTCCTTTGGGTTGCCGAATACTTCCTTCAGCAATGCGAACTACCCGCCAATGGCCGGTTCCTCAAGTAAAATGGGTACGAGTTTGGTTGGCACCGCTTCACAAGGCTCCCAGCTTCACTCACGTTTCATGGAGATCACAAGCTATCCGCTTGGTTTGGAGAATTATGGCCATACATGCTACTGCAACTCCGTTGTTCAGCTGCTGTATCACTGCACACCGCTTCGTCTACGTCTGCTTGAGCTTCATGAGGTGTACGTTAGCAAGAAGGGCGGGGCCGGGTTTGAGGAAAATACGTTGCTATTCCACCTCTGCAATTTATTTGCCGTAATGCACAAGTCCAACAACCGGCGAAAAGACAAGAAGCGGGAGCTTATCGCACCACATGCGCTTCTCCAACGTGCAAGAGAACTAAATCCAACATTCAACAACAGCATGCAGCACGACGCTCACGAATTCGCGCTGTTTGTTCTCAGCGAGATTATTGAGACGGAGCAGAAGATGATGAGTGATCCGAAGAACAAGCGCCTCTTTTCGGAGGAGGGCCGCAAGAAGAAGAATTCTCTGGCTTTTTGGAGAAAGGATCACGGGAGAAAAAACATTTCCACATCGTCGCAGTCCAGGCGTGCTTCTGGTAGTAAGACGAACGAAGTGGCTGATGCGAATACCAACTCAGCCCCACAGCGGGACGCATTGCTCGCGACGCCCCACGTTGGCACGAATCCCGGAGAGAGACTCACCCCACTGCAAGATATTCTTCAGGGACAGTTTGCCTCACTCACCGCCTGCCTTGAGTGCTCTAAACTCACCGTTCGCAACGAGGTATTCGTAGACCTCAGTCTGGAAACGGCACAGGGTTACTCGCTTCTTCGCTGTCTCGAGCACTTTGGTGACCCAGAGTACTTCTTTGGCGACAACAAAGTGCGCTGCGATGATTGCGGTGGCTCTGTCCGCGCGGTCAGAACGATTCATGTGCAGGAGTTGCCTCAGTATGCGCTTCTTGTCCACCTCAAGCGGTTCCAATACGACGTGCAGCATCAGCAGTTCACTAAAAAGTCGGATCACGTGGCACTTCCAATGGAGATTGATGTAAAGGAGTACCGCCTGTTGCCTGGGGACGAGAATGGCATAGCGGGAGACGGAACTGCACTCGATAGACATAACCAGAGTACCACGTCCGCCACCGACAAAGACGACTTTAAGCCCGCTTCTGAGGAACTTCTTTCTCGTCTGCGCGGCGTCGCACGACATAAGGCTCGCTTCATGCTCACTGGTATTGTTGTGCACGTGGGGGAGGGGCCGAGTATCGGTCATTACATTACGCTGGTGCGTTTCGGCCCTCATTTATGGCGCAGGTTTGATGATGAAAGCGTAACTGAGTTGACAGAGCGTGAGGTGCAGCAATGCTTTGGGGTGCCCATTCACGTTTCCAAGGTGATAACCTCGACAGCATACCTCCTGCTTTACGAACGGGTTGCTTAATGCTGCTGTTGGGTGGTAGTGGGACAAAGAGCC
>JAIZPF010000025.1:47518-70829 GCA_020509355.1 Blechomonas ayalai | reverse complement strand
GGGGGGGGGGGGGGAGGATCCTGCAGCTTCGGATACAACTCTAGTTGGGATTGCCGTTTTCTTGCGTGCAGGTGTATTCTCTTCTGCTGCTTTTTTGTTCTCGGGTGGAAGGGAAGGGTGGTTGAGCGGCTACCACCGGCGAGGGAGGAAGGCTCTTTGTTGCCAAAGATGCGTCGGGCGTGGTGCTTTGTGTGGGCTGACGCAGCAGAGGATGCCTCATGACTATGCAGACACAGACGCAATGTCTCTATACGGGGCACCCGCTCAATCTTAAGTGAGAATCCCACTTCAATAAAAATGAGATTTACTACTTGTGAGTCTGGAAGGGGTTGCTGGTGTAGGAGGCAGCAGTATTTTATGTGGAATGATGAGCTTCGGCCGTTCCTATGGTTACTATCCATTGTATCACTAGGGCTTAACATACGAGCAGATGAGAATGCCTACCTCGTTAGGAACGGAGATTTGTGTATTATTTTTGCGAGCTAATACGTGGCAATACAAACATTCTCGTGGGAGTTTTGTTAATGTATTTGCATGTTAGTGCGCGTGGTCATCATCTTTCTACTGGAGCTCCTTTACATACCCCCAATGCAGCACAGAGTAAACTGCCAACATCGCGCGTAATCATCTTCAGCTCCTGTTTCTTTTCCGTTCACTGCGTGTGTTACTTTTTGGTGTCGGCCTGTCAGTGAGAAAACGGTCTTGCCGTCTTCCAGCATGATCCTTTCACGTCCGTCACAGAGGTTGAATCGGCTTCCCCCCTCTTAATCATCACATCGAAGGGAAAAAGGCACGGTAAGATAGGGAGGGCTCACAACTCCAAGCACCTGCACGCTTGGATCCCCATGCTACGACATCACCTACATCAGCAGAGGTTGAGCTCCGTAGCTCTCTGTGGGTGGGGTTATGCCACGTGTCGCGGCTGCTCCCAGCAACTTTTCCGCCCGCAGACGGGAAGTGGCAGCACTGCCAATCGTGTTGTACCGGTCCGGACTACTGTTGGCGAGAGCACCCCACTCGGCCCGTCGCGCACATTTTGGTCCCACCCTGTTCAAGCGGTGCGTCTTCAAGAGATCAAGATGTCGCACGCCCTGGACATCGCCACCGACAAGAAGTCGCGCTTTATCGTCCGCAAAACTCTCCTACAGACAGGTGCCTTATCGAATCTGTATCCTCTGCACTTCACTGAGGGCCCCAGCAGAGGGCCATTGGGTCCGAAGGAGGAGGCATCGCTTTTTGTTTACGACCTTCGTGTGCTTCAGGTGGAGCAGGCTGGAGGAAAGCGAAAGTCTTGCTCTGGAAGGAAACGTCGTACGACGTTGCCCACAGCCGAAGAGGGCGTGGATGAAACCGTCACTGCACGCGTTTCTTACGGCGCCGTTTGGTGCGCTTTCCTCCGCTTCCTGCAGCAGCGTATCTTGCCCCTTCCACCGCTCATTCGGGTCGACTGCCAAGTTTACACAACCGCTCGTCTTCCGGCGGTCGCGCTGAAGCTGCCGCGGCGCTTTTGTGAGATGAACTGGGCCACTGCCGAGCTACGCTACGTTGGCTGCAGCGCATTTTCAGATCTTTCTCCACTTCGGTTGCAGCACGTGGTGAATCGCTTGGTGCCGTGGGCGATGCGAGCCTACAAAGACCAATACGGAGGCTTTGATGTCGTGCGGGACACGTCTGGCAAACTCGTGTGCACCAGCGACGGCATCTCCGCCGGGGGCCTTCGAGTGTTTAAGGGCGTCTGTGTAGGCGCTGTCTTTGTGGACGACGCTGCAGCCATGTCTGCAGAGGAGACTGCTGCAGCACGACGAACACCGGTCCTCCAGTCCCCGCCGCCACCCTTGATCATTTCGCACCATCCAGAGACTTGTACACTACGCAGTGTTCCTGATGGACGCTTGCCGTGGAGTAAAGAGGTTTGCTTTCGTGTGAGCCGTTATGTGGCGGAACGTGAAGTGAATGGGGACAACATGCAGAGCTACATCATAGAGGATGCATCCGGATCAACCTTCGCGACAGTGTGGGGGCTTTCACCTGGGACCAGACTGACAATTGGTGGGAGTTATGCCGGGAGGGGTGCCCGCGTGAAGTCATCAGATCATAAGGGCGGGATGCCCTTTTTTACCTTCACGAAGCGTGCTGGCTTACGTGGACTTCACCCGGCTGAGGCGGCGGCTGTTATGTCTCCAGCGGCTACCCTTTCCACTGCTTTACCCTTCCGTGATGCACTTCCTCCGCCAGCATCGCCACCCATCGCTACCCCCGCACCACAGGTGACAGGCCACGGAAGCTTTCCTGGGCAGCTGAGTTTGCGAATCGATACCAAGGGCACGGTTGCTGCGGAGGTGTCTCTGTGGGATGAGGTGAAACAGCGATATGGTACTGCTCCATACGATGACGAGACACAACACCGCATTGCAAGGGCTATCGAGGGCACGGTGGTTGTGTCCTCGTACTCGCTAAGGCATTCAACCGTGCGCCACCTTCGCTTTCACTGCCCCCGGAAGGAGGTGGGCAAGCAGATAGAGGTACCTGCCCGTAGGGCGAGCTGTGTGCGCCGGCCCGTCTGCCAAACAGTGGATAAGTCGCTGCTGGCGATTACGCCGTACCTTGACCCGAACCAGCCGCTCGCGCTGCTGACGGACGGCTCGCTCGCCCCGCTGCAGGTGCTCCATTGCTGTTATGATCCCTACATGAAGTCGTGGCAAGAAGTGGTTCTTCCTGTACTGTCCCTCTTACCGCAGAAACGAATGGATGTACTGGAGGAGTTTCGCGTAGCCCTTGAGAAGGGGTTTAAGCTGTGGGGACTGAGGTTGGCAGACGACCCGCATCGCTCCAAGTCCTTGCTTCTCCTTCCAGCGCCGCAGAAAGTCATGCGCTGTGCCCCAATTCCTTCGTCCACGCGCAGCTTTCCAAGCCAGCCCTCCCTTCACACCATCGTTGTGCTCGGCATTGCCGGCGCTAGCTGCACGGAAATCGTCCGACAAAGTACCACGCTCACCACACAGCATCTGGCTAACGACTTCAAGACAGATCTTACAACTTGTACGGATGACGAGGTGGATGCTGCACGCTTTATTGCCGAGCAGCATCTTGCAATTTCCTCTACTCAAGAGGATGGCGATTCAGAGCGCGTCCCCAGCTCGGCAGCCATCATCATCACACCCGACAGACATTCTCGAGCGGCACGGTGGCTAATGGCGGAGTGCCTCACCCGCGGCATCCTGCCTGTTTTCGTTTCTCCCTCCACTTCTGCAGCGAAGCGAACACTGCTCTGCGGTAATGTGAGGGCACAGATACGGACTAAGATGGCGCTTGACCCCCTCGATCGCATCGTCTTGTGCAACGAAGTGCCTGCCCTCGCGGGGAAACGGCTGCTTGTGGTCGGTGTTGATGCTTGCCACACCAACATCATGAGCACAGGCAGCGTTGTAGGGATACTCTGCACTCCACAAGGTAACCACGTGCTTCCTACATTTTGGAAGCATGATACAAGAGGGAGAGAGGTACAACATGTGGTGCACCATTTCGGTCGTGTCTTGCAGCAGGCGGAGCAGATCGCCGGCGGTCTCGATGAGGTCCTGGTGTGCCAGGATGGGGACGTCTTCAGCGAAGTGCCAGGCATGCAGGAGATTCTCGCGTCCTGTGGCTCTGTCTGTGGTCTCACATTTCTCTGTCTCCGGAAGCGCAGCAACATCCGCTTCGTACAAGAACGCCTGGGAGACGCCCGCGGTGCTAGTGCTCTCCACAGCAACCTTTTCAAGGGAGTTGTAGTACCCGCGCTTACACCCGTGTCCCTGCAGCACGAAACGGTAGCCCCGTCCTTCTATCTACAGACGCATGATTGCTCGCTCTCTACAGCGCGAAGTGTGCTTTATACGGTCCATCACAGCAGTCCGTCGTTCGTCATGAGTGATGTGCAGAGGGTGATAAACACCATGGCACATGCACGCTCTCCACAGGCGACGAAACTTCCGCTCCCGACGAGATGTGCACATCATCTAGCGGACAAAGCGGAGCGACTGTTTGATGCCGTGCCACAGTGGAACGACGAAATGATTCCAGCCTCTCTCCGTCGGCGATTGTGGTTTTTGTAAGCGGGTGTGTGGGAGAGGATTCGAGAAAGGGAGAGGGGAAAGGCCTGAAGATGGATTATTGCGTGAAGTGCCGGGCTTTTCCTTGCATGTGGTTTGGCCAACGGGAGGGAGGGACACCTTCGACGTTGATGGGCTGGTGTGTTATCGTGGTGTTACAACATATTATTTTTTTCCCATCCTCTATGATTACTGTGATTCTTTACCTGCTATTTCTGTTCATTCGGCTATCACACACACTGTTCGTCTTTTGGAGTCACGAACTGTTGTTCGCGCAGCACGCGCTTGCAAGTGCAAACGCGGTGCGGCCTGCTGCTTTCACATCTCTGCAGACGGTACTCTCCGTCAGTTTTATTTATTTTTTTCTGTGAGTGTGTAGGTGAGTGTACTCAAGCAACCAGCCAAATCAAACCGATGCGAAGGGGGGTGAATCGCCCTCTCAAAGGGAAGACTGGCACCCGATGCGGGAGGATGCTGAAATGAGTACACCTTTCTGTTTCGCTGCTGATGAGCACTAGCTGGTTCTCTTCGTGTTTTCGCTCGAATGCTTCGTTACTCAAGTTAGGCACTCTGCACCTCCTCGTGGTGCTGAACAAGAAAGTTGTCGTGCTGATTAGTGCAGCGGATTCTTTCAAGGAAGGTGTGTGCAGAAGGCGCGGGGGGGGCTTAGGATGTTTTTGCGATGTGTCTTGTGGCTTGGTATCTGCCGGAGGATTGGCCCCCCCGTGAGCCGCCCGTTGCGCAGCATCACATTTTCTGCCACGTCTGAGGCTAACCCTCTCACTGGTGTGGCAGCCTGGATGCCTCCGCGTTGGTGCAGTTCGACAACCATCGCAAGCAGTGCATCTGCAGGAGGATCCTCCACGGAGGAGACGGCATCCTCAAGGCAACGACCAGATGAACCCTCCTGCAAATCTCGTAAAATACAGGTTGCTGTGGTGGGAAGCGGCCCCAGTGGTTGTTTCGTTGCCAGCCACCTTACCAAGAAGCATTCCAGTCTGCATGTCGACATCTTTGAGCGACTGCCAGTTCCCTTCGGCTTATCCCGCTACGGCGTTGCACCCGACCATCCCGACGTGAAGAATGTCGAGAAGAGCTTTTTAGAACTCTTCAAGGGAGGCCGTGTGACGTGGATTGGTAACGTACACATCGGGAAGGATATCCCCCTGGATGTGCTGCTTCAGCACTATGCGGCGGTAGTCTTCTCGACGGGGGCGGAGGAAAGCCGAAAGTTGGGAATCCCGGGCGAAGATCTTGGTGGTGTCATTCATGCTAAAGACTTTGTGAGTTACTACAATACGGTCCCGTTTCCGTACGGCTCACCCAGCTTTTGCCCCTTCGATATAGAGCGGACACGTAACGCCGTTATCATTGGGAACGGCAATGTCGCCCTGGATGTGGCCCGCGTGCTCGCCGCGAGTTATAAGTACTTTTGCGCGACCGACATGAACTGCGTGGCAATCAAGGAGATGATGAAGAACCGCATTCGTGAAATTAGTGTGGTGGGCCGGCGGGACGTCACCAAGTCAGCTTTTACGATTGCTGAGTTCCGTGAGATGACCACCTACCAGCCGGGCACGGTGAATGTTGGAGTTGATCCGTTCGACTTGGACGAGGCGCTCAGGATGGGCGGCAGTGCAAACTCTCGTGCGCACAAGCGCCTCATGGAGCTGGTGCACAAGTTCTGTGTGACGTCAGAGGATATGGCCAGGGAGCAGCAGCAGCTGTCCACGAACATGGCGGGAGATAAACTGCACACCGTCCACGAGACCGATGCCGCAGGGCCTCCCGTGCCGAACGGCAGAGCCTCCACCTCGATACTCGACCGCGGCTCCTGTTCCGTTCGCTTCCGTTACTCTCTCAAGCCGGTTCGTTTACTGCCGAGTAAAACCCGTAGGGGCTATGTCGGTGGCGTACTGTTCGAACGGACCGATGCCCCCGCAAATGCACCGGAGGGTGAAAGATTCTGTGTGTTGCCGTGTGAGCTGGTGCTTACCTCCATCGGTTACCATGCGGATGCGGTTGCTGGGCTACCCCTGAATGGAGCAACTCATGTCCTTCACCATGACCGGGGCCGCGTGAAGGGGATGCCGCGGGTTTACTGTTCTGGTTGGGCGAAGACGGGTGCGAAGGGCGTCATACTGCACTCAACGGTGGATGCCCAGGAGACGGTGCAGTCCATTCTGCACGACATTGAGAACAAGGTGATTCCGTCCGAGGGAGTGGAGGAGACCTCACCGATCCCCACAGGACCGAACTCGACGCGCACCACGATGTTCGGCAAGTACGGCTTGATGGACTACTTCGTTGCGAAGAAGTTGGAGCCTGTATCGATGGCGGGACTGGAGCGTATTCTCTACGTGGAACACCAGCGGGGCGTGGACCTTGGCAAGCGCCTAGAGAAGACGACCAGTGTGCGAGACATGTTGGATGTTGCGCTTGGGGGCGAAGTGGGTAAGAAGGCGAACTCCAGAATCCGTGGCATCACCAAGCCTAGGCCAGACGCTCTGTTGTACTTGAAGGAGATCCTGGACGATGACACCGACTTGGCCCCTCTCGCTCACTTCTTAGCCCGGGAAATGCCTTACAAGCTAGCAGAGGAGCACCCGCCGGGCCACATTAACCCTGCCCAACTTTAAGGCCTTTCGTTATGGGAGGTTGTGGATTGGTTGTCGCGATGTTGGCGAGATGAAGAGCATTACACACCGCTGCTCCGGAGACGGAGCATATGAAAGTAGGGGTGGGTGGGCCGCACGAAGGACGATGGGACCTGGTGACGGTGGTGTGCTTCCACGTTATTCCTGATGTGCCTGTTGGGTATATCATTTGCACCTACAATGAATTCTGGTACAGCCTGCGCCATTGTTGAGTACGCCGGCTGGGTGGTATTGGTGCGGGTGATCTGCCACGGCTGGAGGAGTACTGTGCTGTCACGCATACACAGTCGCCTACGTCCTTTTCCCTGTTTGCCTTCCGCTGAATTCACAGTCTACCCGTAGTATTATTATTATTATTAGAGCCACTTCAATCTAGTTAACAGGCTCGCTTTTTCAATAGACTGCAAGAAGCTGAACCCTGTGGACCTACGTCCAGAGCGAGCACTCTCACACGCACGTACAAAACAAGAGGCTAGACAGGGAGCTACACCATTTTTAATTACTATCGTGAGGCTCTGGTATGTTGTCTCGTGAAACTGCTCTGGGTGTCACCGGTGGCTTCATTGCCTACTACTACAACGAGTTTGTCCGGCATAATGCAATGGTCAACCTGCACGATCTCTACACGGAGTCTTCGACCGTCATGCTGGCTGACCTCAACACCGAGCAACCAGTGGTGGTGCACGGTAAGCGTGACATCACCCTGCATCTCGCAAAGCTGGACTCTCAGCTTGGACAGCGGAAGGTGGAGATCGTCAGTGCCGATTATGTTCCACTATCGGGAGGCTCCGTGCAGGTCATCTGCCAGGGCGTGCTGTATCTTCGCGGGTACCGCAATGGATTTCTCCACGTCTTTGTGCTCGCACCCACCCAGTACCGCCCCAATACCTTCCACATCGCCTCCGACTATCTGCGCTTTGTGAACTCTGAGAAGGAAGACATTCCTCCAGGCGTGGTCGTGCTGAATCCTGATCAGGTAGCCAGCTACCTCGCTGAGGAGAGCCTCCGTCGAGAAGAGGAACTCAAGCGCCAACTGTTTTTAGACTTTCAGCAGCGCATCCGGAAGCAGGCAGAGGAAGCCGCCACCGCCGCGAATGAGCCTCCTGGTCGCAAGATGGAAATTCCTGCCCCAGCTTCACGCCAGCAGCAGGAGCGCAGAGACTTTCGACAGCAGACTAACAGCGCTGCCAGCTTCAACACAAGGCCACCTCAGCGAGACTTTCGCGAGAAACATGACTTCCGTGAGCAGCGCGAACAGCATGACCGCCGCGACCCTCGGGATCAGCGTGACCGCCGCGACCC
Source organism: Blechomonas ayalai (assembly GCA_020509355.1). Classification (NCBI taxonomy): domain Eukaryota; phylum Euglenozoa; class Kinetoplastea; order Trypanosomatida; family Trypanosomatidae; genus Blechomonas; species Blechomonas ayalai. The sequence continues at coordinate 62,782 of JAIZPF010000025.1, read as the reverse complement.
TCATGAACAGCGTGACCGCCGCGACCCTCGGGATCAGCGTGACCGCCGCGACCCTCATGAGCAGCGTGACCGCCGCGACCCTCGCGATCAGCGTCCCCAGCGCGAGCGAAACAATGATTCCAAGCAACACGTGGAGCGCTCTGGAACCAACCTGGCTGGAAAAGGGGCTGAGCGACCGGAGGGCAACCGGGAACGGGAGCACCAGCCCCGTGACGCGACCAGACGGGATGAGAAGCCTGTGGGTAACGCTGCCACAGACGATGCACACAGCAAGGCACAGCGCAAGACTCGTGAGAATCGCAAACCGAATGCCGATTCTAAGGATGCCCCCCAGCCAACGGAGCAGCGAAAGGGTCTGCCGAAGGAGAAGAAGTCGCAGGCAAAGCGTGAGGGTCCAACGGTGTTCGCCCGCCTCGTAAACGTTCCAAAGCACATTAAGCTTTCGGAGATCAAGTCACAGCTTACGACACTTGTCGAGGAACCCGCAGATGTGTACTGGTTCGGCCAGGATAGCGCCCATGCGGTTGTGAAGATGAGCACAGAGGACGTGGCTGCCAAACTGTGCGCCAATGAAGGCATTTCCATCGCCGACGCAACTGTGAAGGCGGTCCCTTTCTACCGTTAGCAATGAAGCGTCCTCTGGAAGGTGCCTATACATAAACCCTCTTTTAATTTTAAGTCAGGTCTTTCAATGGTGTGTGTGGGCGGATGTGTACCTTGTGCACTCTGTCGCCGCGCCCTCTCCCCCCACCCGCGCGCCAATCTTCTTTCCAGTATTGTTTTCCTTTTCCTTTCCAAGAAGGCACCGTTTCTAGGTGGATAAGGGGGGAGGGCAACGTAGGGAGGGTGTATGCTTTTTCCGGAAGTTGTGTGCTTGTCGGGGGAAGTAGCTGCCTTCCGCGGAACAGCAGACCAGCTTTTCTCTTGTGTAACATGCATCGGATTGATTTTCTGCGAGTGTAATACGGTTTAAGAAAATATGCCAAATTGCATTGACATTGCTTACTGTTCTCTGCTTCCATCTACCTCTAGCGCGTTATAGAAGAACCTTACATCTTTCACGTCACACGACCCGGCATTTGCATTTCTAGTCTTGGACCTCTCCCCTAGAACTCGACTGATACTCGGCATGCACACAGCAATTTCTCGTAGCGGTGGCGAAACCCCTGCCCGCGATGGCGACCCAGCGGTTCGGAAGGTCAACGCACAGAAGCTTGCGGCTGGTTACACAAGGAAGAAGCGGTTTCTCGAGTGCACCTATCTTTCCGCATCTAGCTACCTGTGGTTCTCGCACTTTATAATCGTAGCCCGCTACTTCGTCTTCTCAAATGATGCCAACCTCATGCAGCTCGTGTGGATGCCGTTGTTGATCGTAGCAGCCATGTCGCTGGCGGACTTTATCTCTGGTGTTGCGCACTGGGGTCTTGATACTTGGGGAACACCAGAGACCCCGGTGTTCGGTAACTTTATTCGCTCCTTTCGCGAGCACCATGTCAACCAGAGCGCCATGTGCAAGCACGATTTCATTGAGACAAACGCTGACACCACACTCCCTCTGTTACCTTTTTTGTTGCTCCAACGCTACCTTCTCAGCCTTCCGAAAACCAACGGCAACAACTACCCTTTCAACTTGTACGCCGGTAATGTCGGTTATCATGTTTTTGCCCTCACCCTTTTCCTACTCATCGCGATTACGAATGAGATTCACAAGTGGGCTCACATGGTGAAGCAGGCACCTCTGGTACGCAGGGCAATGAATATGGGCATCTTGCTTTCCCCGGTGGTTCACCGCAAACACCACAAGGACCCTTTTGACTGCAGTTACTGTATCACGACGGGCTGGATGAACCGACCACTAGACGCGATTAACTTCTGGCGGCACCTCGAAAACTTCATTTCCGCCGTCACTGGTGCCACTCCCCGTGCAAATGATCAGTCGATGTTTGGGAAATAGCTTGGCAGACTGCAACTTACCCCTGTCTGAGGAAGTTGGGCGGCATCTTTGTGTGCTGATGGCAGAAACCGGTTTCCGCTGCGCTGCGAGTGTCAGTCAGGGGTCTCGCCTGTTTGGCACATTACATACCCACCGCAAGGGTGGTAGTGTGGGCCCGGGATGGACGCATAACTGTATGATGTTTACTGTACTGGGTGCTTCCGAGCACGGTGGCTCCCTCCACTTGCCTAGCGGATATCAGGCTTGCCTTTTCGCCAACATTTTCCTTTTTTTCTTTTTCTTTTCCCCTCCTTTTAAATTCCTGTGATAGGGTGTACCGTATTGGCATGTGCTTCAACAATTTTTCCTTGCATGTAACTTGTTCCTTGTGCCTCAATCCTCTCTCTCTCTCTCTCTCTTTCTCTCTCTCCTCCTGTGCGGAGGACTGTGTGTTTGCTTTTTACTGTTTGACGTTGCTCATTTTTCTTTTTGTGTGTGTGTATGTGTGCGCGTGTGTAGAAGGACAGGAGGGCGGGGGAGGGGCAGGAGTGAGTTAATGGGGGTCTGGCCTATCCGTTGGTATATGATGATCCCCTTCCTGTTAGTTTCTTGTATTGTACTTTCTCCCTGAAAGGGATAGCACTGTGGGCATAAGCTATCCTTCACATCCCAAGCAGACATTCAGCGCTAGCGAGGATCGGGCATGCCCGGGCTGGGTGCATCTCTAAGCTGCTCCACAATACCACAGAATTATGTACTCACGGTTCCTTTGGTTTAAGTTCGTGCACTTCTTTTTTTTTTTTCATTGACGATCTCTGCCCCTCCTATGCAACTGTATGTGGGTCATCTATACTGTTCCAGAGGAATAGGGTCCCGCTAGGCTATCCTCCCCTCCAAGCAAAATATTCTCATTGTGCGGACTGAGACAACAGTGGGGGTAGAGGAGAGAAATATCTCTTAGGAGGGGTGGCGGTCAAGGGTTGGATGTTGGGTCGTTTCGCTGGAAAAGAGGGGTTCTTCTAAAGTACTTTGATTAACAGACTCGTAGAATAATGCGCTGAAGTGGCGGAATGCCGACCTAATGAAGGTTGGTCGTGCTGTACCTTGGCATTGGGTATCGCTTGCTATGTGAACGATAAAGTAGAGCGTGTGCCCCATTCGGAGCAAGTTTGACAGACACGATGCTGTTTTATGCCATGCTTAAGAAAAGGAAGCACGTCGTCTTCCTAGCTAGCTTCTGGCAGTTTGGGTCTGTTGCAGCTCATTCCCACCGTGGGAAGGAGGGGCTAGGGTAAGGGATGATAACGGAGGCCCACAAAAGCATTACGGGTAAATGGCTAAGGAAGCGGGGGGAGGGGTTTCCCCACTACAGATGCTGCTTCGACTTTCATAATGTTGCAGCACCTCTGGTCTTCTTTTCTGTTCACTCACGTGGAGTTTGCATCCCGTCCTGCTGTAAATGAATGTATGGGAAGAGCGAGCAGAGCGATACCTGTGAGGGTAATCCTTTTTCTTTTGACTGTTGTCGACCTCAGACCACTTGTACTACCTCACCACAAATGGAAGGGGGGTTGGGGTTGCTCAGGCAGAAGAGCAGGGGGCATCACCTGGCGCAAAGTATGCGGTTGGAGTACGTGCTGGTGCTCATGTGCTTTAATCTATGCCCATCGTAAGTTTGAGTTTACAGACTCTTTTGTGTTGCAATTCATATGAGTGCTATGTGCCACACACAATGTTACGTACAGATCTGAGGGGTTCCTTCGCTTCATGGCGTGTACCACGGGAGCTTCCCATCCTCCTTCTCTTCTTTTTATTTTCTGGTTCATTACTTTGAGTCGCTTGGACAGTCACCGAAGTGCATAGAGGGTTGGTGGTTCGACTGCGGGGGCTGTTGTCGCTCTTCATTGCCTCGGTAATCGATTGAGGAGGTACACACAGAGACTGTATATTTTTGTGTGCGTGCCAATTGTGAGCCGTTCCTCCTCTTATCCACATTTCGGTGTGCCTAGCTCCTGTACGCGCTTCCCATCGGCGAGGACATCACCTAGCGACACCCTGCTGAAGCCATGCAGGTGGACATTTCTATCATGTACAGCAAGAGGACGGTGAACCTCACGGTACCTGTCACTGCGTGCGTAAGAGATATCAAGCGTCACCTGGAAGAGCAGACACAGGTGCCCTCATGCAAGCAGCGTCTGCTCTTTAACGCACCAGTTTTAAAGAGTAGGCGGCGTGACGCTACTGATGACTTGCTAGTAGAGGATTTGCTTTCTGCAGATACCTTGGGAAGCGCAGCGAAGACAGGGGAACCGATTAAGCTCAAAGCAATGCTGCTTGGCAGCGCAGAAACGGTGCCGCAGGTTGACAGCAGAGCGACATCCGAGCTGTCTCGGCTGGTAGCCTCTACCATCGAGCGAGATGGAAAATGGCTCCGGTGCTCGTACAGCAAGGGCTACCTGCGTCAGACTGCGTATGTGTGCCGTACCTGTGTTGATGAAGGCAGAGCGGACCCGGCCCACTCCTTGTGCTTGGCGTGTGCAGAGCTGTGCCATGGCCATCACGAAGTGGAAGAGTGGGGCGTGCGCTACTACATGCGCTGTGACTGCTGCACCGTCAGATGCTGGAAGCAACCTGGGGCAGTCGGTGTGCAGCCCCAAGGTACACCTCTTGTGACCCCACCAGTCCCATTGACGGCAGACTCATCGTCATCCGCCGGAGCGGTGGTGACAAATGCGGACGTAAACAAGAGAACTAACCGTAAACGCTCTCGCTCCTCGAGTCCCTTAACCCCCAAGCGCACCGGCGGCAGTAGCTCTCCCGGCAGCGGTGTGCGACTGTCCGCTCTGTCCGGCGGGCCGAGCCCATTTTCCCTCGTCAACGCGGCCGAATGCGAAGTGGACACCGTTACCGTACCTGGTATGGGTGTATTGAATGGTGATGATGGTGGGCAGGAAATCAAGGCTGCTGTGGAGTCGGGTGGCGAAGATAACGCGGGGTCTGATGGCGGCCTTCGTGCTGAGCCAGAGCACACGCGGTGCCAGTTTATTCTCGACCGCGACTCGGGGAAGCCGCCGGAGAGGGTCCTACTTCCTGCCAACCGGCATAATCGCTACCCACGGAATCCGATTAGTTGGTGTTACTGCGAGGACGATCACCCCACGGATGATCCGGAGTGCGGTGGTATTGTGTGCATGTTGTGCACAACCTGCTTTTGGAGCGTACACATGACACGTCTCTTCAGCGATCAGTACCGCCGTGTGCCTTGCTACGGCGATGTTGTACAGGGAACCTCGTTGGCTTTCTATTGTATGACCTGTGAAACCTACGTATGCGCTCCGTGTCGCCTCCGCTGCCATAAGGACCATCAGATAAGCGATGAGTTTGTTATTCCCTCCAAAGAAAATGGTACAGATAACGGGGCACCGGACGGGACCAGTTTTAGTTGCGGTTGCCGAGGATTCTGTAGTATTGCCGAGACTGTCCCGGCGGACGATATTGACGACACCAGTAAATATATGTCCCCCACCCCAGCGATTGCGCTCGAGATAATGAACAGTGACGTGTTTATGGGAATGATTTGTGCTCACTGCATGCAACGCCATCCCTGGCTGATGACGGACGATCCATTTAAATGCTATAATGGACACTTGCCAGAGCCGGTGGTAGCAGGGGCACTTCCAGTCGTTCCCTGTGCGGACAACAGGCCTACCGAAGAGATCCCATCCGATCTGTTTCCATATCACGGCATGCTCCTCCCGGTGAACACTTTTACGGGTGAGATGACGTGCCCATGCACACCATGCCGAGCGGCCTTTGAGGTGTTCGCTCCCCGGGCTACAGAAGATGCAACTGAAATGATTGTCGAGCTACACGACAACTGCGATAACTGCGACAGAACGGTGAAGGACCAGCAGGCCTACATGTGCCAGACTTGTGAAGTCAACGACGGTAAAAGCTTTTTTATCTGCAAGGAATGCAACTCTGTCCGAGAGAGTTTGGGTGGGCCTCGCTGCCTCACACACCCGAGCACCGTGTCACACGATGGTGCCACAGCATCTGCAGTGCCAGCGGGATACTCTCAGCCCCTGGTTGCTGACCACCCTGTGGCAGCGGAGCGGCCAGCCTACAGCCATGATATTTCACATATTTTTCTTGAGGACACCTATGAAAATCTTTATGCACTATGTGGCATGCAAGCGATGCAGTCGTTGGATTCCGTAGGGCAGGAGTATGTGTTGGAGAACTGGGACACCCTTCAAGACCAGTTCAGCATTGCCAACACCCTGAGCGACTCCTTTGGACAAGTACCGCTGAAGTTCGATGAGGAGGACTTGAAGGATGTGTCCGAGCTTAATCGTTCAAACAAGGGAGGACAGCCTGGCGAGCGGGGCGAGCGCGGTGGAAAGTAAACTATGGGCTCTCCGGTAATGGTGGAAAGAGAAGTGAAGGGGGCGTCCTCCCAATAATCACATGAGTCGCTCCGCATGCCTCTCCTTGACCGCTATCCCCCTCTTTCCCTCGGCCGTTCCTTTTTTGATTGTGGTGATGCATGAAAAGGGCGAACATGTAGCGATGATGCTTGCCCTCCGAAGGTCGCCAAGGTGTTGCTCATTGTGCAACAAGACGGGATGAGCAGAGGGTGTGCGTGTGTGTGGAGAAGGGGCACTCTTTAATGGTAGGTGAATGGGCGTGTGCGTGCTGCGGCTGCGGTCGCTGACTGCTGTGTGATTCTGAAGGAAGGGAGCACCTTGCTTTCGGTCTCGACACAGCTTTCCCAATGAGACGAGGATAAAGGAGCACAGCGCCGGACGGTAAGCTACTTGGTGGAACATCCTGCTGTGCAGGCAGGGGTGGGTGAGAGTGTTGGGGTTCCTTTTCATCCACAAGAGCACTGTACCCTGTGATGCTCCTGATTCTTTGACTTGCTTCCCCTCTCACCCATTTCTTTCCTTTCTTCTCATGTTAGAAACACCTTGCGTGTGAGGCTGCTCTCATGAAGGCCCTACTGCAGTTTGGCGCTGCTTCCTTCTTGGTAGAAGGAAGTTCCTTCCGTGTTCTCTGTGAGGATATCGCGCGTTGTCTCGCTCCGTTCGTGGGGCTGGAGAAGGAGCGTGCGTACTTTTATTGCAGTCTGTCAGCGTACATACAGGCTGCCACCGACCCATGCACGAGCGCGCGGCGCAGTAGCACGCAATTGGTTGACATCGTGCCTGTCTTGCCCCTCTACTCCGAGGAGACATTCTCACATGTGGAGGACGAAGTGGCCAAGGCGGAGGCGCGTGTACTGCAGCGGCGTACCTCTGACAGTCCTCACGGGCACCACCGACCTGCACCTGACGGGCCTGCAGAAAATTCCGCATTAGCCCCGCTACCCATTATCACGCTACGGGCGCCCGTCTTTCATCCTTCTTCGCCACAAACAGCCGATCCGTTGCCCTGCTCTGAGGAGCTTTTGTCCCGCCGTGCTTCAGTCTATCATTCGCAAGAGGTGTTGCCCCCCACGACGGTGCTACCGCCCTCTCCAGCACGAACGCGAGACAGTAGTGGATGTATGCCAGTGGCGACTTCCTCCATCCTGCCTGTTCTGGCGGGAAGCAGCGAACCAGCGAGGGCGTACCGTGACGCTACCTCCTCACACTTTGTGGTGCAGATGCGTAATACAGATCAGTCCGCCCATGAGAAACAGAATCATTGCGATTGGCATAGGTACACTGACTATGTGGATATACAAGGGTCGACTGCAAACACACCCGTGGGCAGGCACCGGCGTGTAGAGGTGGAGTCTCTTCTGCGCCGGGTAATGGGTGGCATTCGAAATTCACACAGGCTTGAAAAGGAGGAGCACGAGTCCCTGCAGGATCTGCCTTCTGGTGTTGCCGCTGAAAGTCAAGGCAGGAAGTTAGTGAACCATGCGCCAGATCACCTTTCCTCTCTCCGCAGAGCGGAGTGGGAGGCCGAGCGTGTCACGCCTGTGACTGGAGCCCTCTCTAGTGAATCCGTAGGTAGGCACCGAGCAGCGGATATAGAAAGCGCTAGGGGACGTTCCTTTCCAGCGCAACGCCCCTATGGCAAGACAGCCCTCCCTCCAAGAGCCGCTTCCCGCTTATCTACTACCCTGAGCTCTGTGCTTTCGGGGCACGATGCAGAGATTATTCATAATCTTTTTCAGACTGACGATATGATTCCTTATATGTCAGTCACTCATGACCGCTTTAGCTCCTTCCCTCCGGCCTCAGTCCGAACGGTTGACGACCAACAGTTACATTGTCACATCTGCTGCAGGTCTAATCCTAGTGTTGGAGAACTTTGCCGGAACGTGGGGGGTGCCCACGATGATGCTGATAAGCGCTCCAACACTTGTCTACACGACTCTATTCGTGGGGCAACGCCACTTCATACTCGGGTACGGCGATACACTTCTGACCTCAGCGTCACCTCTGAGCAACCGCCGCGCGCTACCAGCTGCGCTCATGACTTTGCTGAGGGCGGCTGTCGCAGGGGTGAAGGGCTTAAGGTTTCAACATCGATGCGGGGCCATGTACGGTCCATATCCCCCTCCGTACATGCCGATAGTGCCCTCTCTTTTTCTCCCAGACGGCCTTCCTCCATTTACTGGAGGATGTTTGCACGCATACCATCGAATAACCGTCATGGGATACATATCTGAAGAACGCTTGCTTGAGGGAGAACATTGCCGGGTGTGTATCTAGCGAAATCTTGCGATTCCACCTCTACTCATTGATACACGTGGAGGTGGCAGATCGGCAGCAATGCTTGCCACCATCAGCCTTGATTGCTGTTCAGCAAAGGAGTTGCTGAGGTTTTCCAACGCATATTCGCGCTTCCATGATCGCTATTGCGGTACGCGCGCCCCTTATTGATGCTTTCGTGGGATTGTGTGTAGGGGGGGGCGGGGAGGGCTGCGTCTTTATCCTGACGTTTCGGATGAATGCTTTTTTCCCAGAGCATGAGCAAGTTGGGCTCCAAGTGATTTGCACGTTTTTGTTACTTCAAGGCTGAGAAGAAACAGGTACGAGTGGGAAAGAGTTTGTGCCTGCCTACGGTTGCCTTTTGGTGCCTTTCCTTCCTGTTACGACTTGGGGTGACTCGAGTTATTCCGTTTGCGCATCGAAGCCCGCCCCACCCACTCCTGTTGCCCATTTCTAATGATTTTGCTTATCTTTCTGCTCGTTTGTCTGCACATCGTCTTGGCGGTGCAGAATCGTCACTGGACATACGTTTCTGTTTGTCTACTGAGCGGGTGATACATTTCCATGCAGCGAGAACCTCTGATGGAGCTGAGGCTTCACTTTGGTCCCGTACAGCAGCTCATTGTGGACGAGAAGGAATTTCATAGCGTTACACGGATGATGCTCCGCAGAGCCACTCCACATATATTAGTTGATAGTGTGCAGTGCGATGTGATGGACGCCGCCTCACTTCCCCGTGCCAAGCTTCCTTGGGCTGTTCTCGAGCCCCTCGTGGAGGACGTCGAGGATGTACCTCCCTCCCCTGGCGGCAGCGGAGTCTGTAACCGTTACGGCTACTTGGCTGTAGAAGTGCTGACCAGGACATTTGGCGGCGTTATGGCCACTAGCTGGAGGCAGTTCCTCTCCATCTGTGAGGTGCTGGCACAGGAGGAGGAGTTCAACCCTGTACCAGCCGTCGGTGAGCAGCGAACCAAGGAGGAAGTTGTACTACGCGTTAATGCAGAACTCGTGGTGCTGTGGTTTGGCGGCGGGTCCCTTTGCCCATTGCATTTTGACCAACTACAACCGAGTGCAGCGCGGGGTGGTGTTGACGTGGGCGCAGGACGCATAGAGCAGCCTCTACTGGAAGACTCGGAGCTGCCTTCTCCGCTTCCTCCACCGCCCGATACACATCATTTCAGACGCAGCCAGCATCCACGTGCTTCGACTGTTTCATCATCAGTCCCAGCGGCAGCTGCTACCACGTACGACAGGGGATCCCACCGATTTTCTGTTTCTCTCACAGAGAACCGTAGTGACTCAACTGGATATCAGCTACCACTGATGTTCAGAGTGCCCCTACTCAACATTAATGATGAGCCTTGCGGGGAAATACCGATATGTGCATCACACCCACCATCCAGTGCTCAGGAGTTGGTGGAGCTGGTGCGTGACGCCACCGCAGCGAGTCGTAACCTTCCTCTTCGGTTAGCGTATCGTGTCGTGGCGAGCTTGTTGACTACAGGTCAGTCGTCCAATATGGTGGGGGCCACATCAAGCACCCCTGACCTTTCGCCTTCCATTTCCACGCCTACTGTGTCTTCTAGCGTGCCGGCACAGTTGCTACTGATGCCACTTGAATCAGAGAAGGACACGGAGGACTTTATGCAGAGTCTTCTCCGTTATGGAAGTCAGCGTATTCAACTTGTCGTGGCCCATCCAACTATCCCTCGCAGTCCCTCTAAACCCCGACTCTCCACCCCCGTGGCCACTGAGCATCCCTACTTCGTGCCTCTCCGCACCAGTGCCGAGCAGCTACCGTACGCCGGCAGTCGGTCGCCTTCAGCTTTACGCCCATCAAAACCCCCCACAACGGTGAGCCCCTTGGCACCGGTGGATTCACGTATCCGTGGATACGATATCAGCTACAGGCCCAGCAGTAGTCCTTACCATGACGTTTCTGCTCAGAGCGAGCAGGGCAGTGGCACGTTAGAGAAGTCAACAGGCGTGGGTGCAGCTTCTGATCTACCACCCCACGAGTCTCTTATGGTTCGGGACGCGGCTTGCCCAGCGGTGCGTCACAAGCGTGAGTTTGTCGTCGTTCGTTACGAGGTTAACCCCACGGAATTATATATTTCAGGACCACTGAGTGAGACAGTTCTTCTGCATCTCTCAGATGCCATTTATCAGCGGTGTTGCTGCGATCACGACTCGACGCCCAATACGCACTCGCACCCATCACAACAGTCACCAATGGAGGAATTCTTAACGCGGCCTCGCTTCCGTCGTGTGAAGGACATTCGTGGGGAACCACTGACTTCCATCTATCCTATATACGCACTCAAACTTCATGACTATGAACTTGATGCCGAGAAGGTAGAACAAATGGAATTGTGCTTGGCTGAAGCCATGGACTCGTTGGAGGGCTTCAAACCGCTGTATCAGAATGATTCCCTTTGTGCATGACGCCGGCGTAGCGATTAGAGGCGATGGGGGAGTGGCACAATACCCAAACACAAGAACGTAGTCGTTTCGACAAGGGAGGGCTAGGCAAGGGGTTGACTATATACTTGGCTGTATCCCGCTGTACTGACGCATTTCTTTTCATTTTTCACCCCTCTGCCGCGTACTTGCATGCAGCAGAAATGCTGTATACCTGCCTCTTGAAAGGTTACTGCGGTGTGCGTGCATCCCCCTCCCCCTCCTCGCCAAGACGCATTTTTTCGATGCGTCTAATGTACAAGATAAATAATGAAACGGTGTTTCTGCAGGGGATCGTTGCTAGTATGGTGGGCTCCTTTATCTTTATCTCAGGCCACGGGCGTGTGTTTTTTCTCTTCCGTGTGCGTTTAACCTGCACATGCTACACACTTCGCCTCCAAAGTGGGTTTCCGACGGAGGACAGAAGGCAGTGTTCCCCTCGTGCAACATCAGGGCGAGGGCCAGCCTTTTGGGCCGCGTCAGCCCTCCTGCATTCCACTGCGCACCACGAAGAATGGGTTCAGGGTTCTGTTCGATATCCCCCGCTCAGGGGCAAGCGAAGTCGCTGGGTAGCGGGTGTGTAGCACGTCTGCACGTGCGGGGGGGCTGTCTTTGATCCACGTTCACCCTAGAGCGCCGGTGAATAGGCTTGCTCTTTCTCTGGTAGCCGCCGGTGAATAGGTTTGCTCTTTCTCTGGTAGCCACCAGCCTGCCACCAAAGCCCCCGTCCGTTGGGACCGGGAGTAGTGCTGTGGCGCTTGGCTTCCCCCGCGACGGGGTACTGGACCCTGGCGCCACGGTGAGGTGGCCGGCATCACCAGGGTGGTGTGTGTGGCAGGTATCTTTTGAGAGGAGTGCCATGGCGTCTTGTCTAGGTTACTATACTGGTGCAAGGACAACATCAACAACGAGCAAAGGCTGAGTACAACCCGTTATATAGTTGAGATGAGGAGGTTTGGCTGGCGCTTTGTTGTGGCTGCATTTTACTATTGTGGTTTGTTGCTGTATGGCATGGACAGTGTCAACTTACCTGTCGATGAAGAATGTGATGGACCCAAACTTCATGATGTGTGGAATACGGTTCGTTTTCGTGCCTCAGGCACTCCTCATGATTTCTGTCGTTGTGCACCGTGCTGCACGACGGCGGCAATCAAGGCTCTTTATCGTGATCCTTTTTTTTAAAATTCTTCCTGCTTTCTTGTCGTAGTACCGAGAGAAGTAGTTGACCCAAGCGCACGGTTGGAGCGATGTAACTCCTAAGAGCAGAAGTGTTCAACTCTCAGCGTATGCCTCTCTTCCTATGTTATAACTTATTTGCTTGAATTTGCCATGCCCACACTGAAAAAAAAGATATGAGTGAGGGACGGAGAGTGGTGTTCCCCTGACGAGAAACAGACTGGGTATGCTGTGCAGTTTTTACATGATACCTGCGGTTACCTCTTCTTCCCCCTTAGCGCATTTTATAGGTTGTAGCAACAGTCATGGTAAAAGAGACTGAGTTCTACGAAGTCCTCGGTATTTCAGTGGACGCCGAGGAGAATGATATTAAGCGGGCTTATCGCAAGCTTGCGCTACGGTACCACCCGGATAAGAACCCCGACAACAAGGAGGCCGCGGAGATGTTTAAAAAAGTGAGCCATGCCTACGAGACCCTTAGCGACCCTCAGAAGCGACGAGTCTATGATGCTCACGGAAAGGATGGCTTGCAGGGTGGCGCGGGCGAAGGTGGGTTTCCCGACGCATCGGATATTTTCTCCATGTTTTTTGGCGGTGGCCGCCGGCAGCCGGGTGAGGCAAAACCAAAAGAGATGGTTCACCCCCTCCCCGTTACCCTGGAAGAGATGTACTGCGGGACGACGAAGAAGGTGCTCCTCTCACGGAACCGGTTTTGTGAGGCATGCTCCGGCGAGGGCACGAAACCCGGTGCACAGCGCACGGCCTGCAGACAGTGCCACGGACGTGGAGTGCAGGTGCGCCATCAGCAGATCTTTCCCGGCTTTGTGCAGGAGGTGCAAATGGAGTGCCCTGCCTGTGACGGTAAGGGAGAGCGCGTGCTTCCCTCCGATGTCTGCCCTGCATGTCGCGGCAAGCAGATAGTCACAGACCGTAAGATGTTTGACGTGTATGTCGACAAGGGGGCTCGGAAAAATGACTTGATCTATTTCACTGGGGAAGGCAATCAGATGCTCGGCTCAAAACTGTCCGGGGATGTCATCTTTGTCTTGACTGCGAAAAAGCATGATGTGTTCATTCGATTTGGCCGACACCTCCTAATGAAATATACGCTGACTCTGCAGGAGGCTCTATGTGGGTTCCAGCTTCCCGTGCAGCACCTCGACGGCCGCATACTCCTTGTCAAGGTATCTCCAGGCGAGGTAATCAGCCCGAATTTTACCTGGGTCATACATCGTGAGGGCTTTCCTTTACCAAAGACGGGCGGGACCGAGTGCGGTGACCTCTTTATTCGGTTCAGCATCGAGTGGCCTGCGAAGTTGCCATCCAAACAGATTGACAAAATTGCCGCTGCGCTGGGTATGCCTAGCGCAGTACCTCTGCTTGGCGGCCAGCAGGCGAAGCTGAGCACTCCCCATGCATCCAAGGTGGCCAAGCTGCGCCTGGGCAAGCGGAAAGAAGCGGAAGACCTGAACGAGGCCGATGAGGAGGAGGGCCATCAAAGGAGGGGAGCACATAATCCTTTTGAGGCATTCAACGCCTTCCCCGGCCCCGGTGGTGCTCAGACAGTACAGTGCCAGCAACAGTAAACAGAATTGACAAACGCTGACCACGGCGAGAATAACCCCTCATTCCTTACGTCATTGTACATCACCAGAACTTTGGTGTACCAGCACGCGTAAGCGCGACGTTTCCACGCATATGTGCAACTGGGGCGTTTCTGTGTCTTCCTCCTGTTGCAGCTGTCGTTGAGAAAGGCACCCCGACTGCGGTGGTGCGACTAAGTGTGGCGAGTAGAACCACCTGGCATGTCTGGTCGCTACAGAAGCCCTTTGCCTCGCCTACGTTGACTGTGCAGGCAAGGAGTGCTGGCTAAATGCGTTACAGTACCTTACCCGTTCAGCTGTGTGTTTATTTGTGTAACTGTTCCCCTTCGACGTGTACCGATGGGCCATAACTTCCGGGGTTGGTAGTGAAGTGCTGGGGGTGGTAGCTCATTTGCAAAATTAAAGGCCTAGGGTGCATGAAGACAAACAAAGGGAGCTAGCGATGCCAGTAGTGGACCTGGTAATTACTCAGGGAACGGAGTAGGGGGTAGTGAAATGCTTTCGACGGCGAAGTGACTCTGCATCCCAAGAGTCTTCCTTTCCCTTCAACTGTGTACGCTTTAGTTGGGCTTTAATTCTGGTGTGCCATTTTCATGTTGCGATGAGATCAGTGGGTACATTTCAAGCACTCGCTCCCTTCTGTTCATCGCAGCAAAACAACAACTGCTGGAGTCATTCCTACTAGTCACGCCAATGCTAAAGCGACAAGCCGCGTGGGTGCCCGCTGCAGTGCATGACCCCAGATTTATCGGCGCCTTCTATCGTTTCACTTGTGGCAACCCGTTCACTGCAAGGAATGTTTCCCTATTAGGGATTTCCCCTGAGGAAATGGTAGTCGCTTTGGAACCGGACCCTCGCACACCAGGTGCAGCGGTCGCTCGAATGCTCGCCTGTGCTGTCACTATTCCCGCGTTGGGGTGTACCACGGACTTGACCAATCCCCAGGACAAAGGATGCTTCAGCGACGGATTCGCCGTGGCAGCGTGCGATTCTTTCAATTCCTTCCACGTGATGCAGCGTCTTCTACCCGATTGGCCCGTGCATGTCTCCGTGAACATCCGCATGGAGGCTTACCGCCCGCTACTGGTGGGAGAAAATATTGTACTGGTCAGCAGCATTGACAAAGCTGGAACGAATTTGTTCTTTTGCCGAACCGAGTTTTATGCGGACAAGGGAGAACTGTCGCCAGAGGTCGCCCTTCACGAAAGGAAGACGTCTACCGTCGACGATTTGCTCACGGTCCTGCAGGGCTACGAAAAGGTATTGAGCAGTGTGCATGTAAAGGCCCTTGTCACCAGCAAGGCAGCCTAAGCTCATGCTACGTAGCAAGTTCGTTTGCGCCTTGTGTGAAACCTGCTTTAGCTGTGAAGCAATGCGAGCA
>JAIZPF010000025.1:253-18060 GCA_020509355.1 Blechomonas ayalai | reverse complement strand
CATGCCTTCTCCCCCGCACTGCATTTGCCAGAGAGAGAGCCATTGCAGTCTACGTAACCAATGTGGGACTGCCTAAGAGTCGACAGAATGCCTTCTTGTGAGCTGCTTGGATCGTGATAGACGATGTTATTAACGCACTTTTCTTCTTCTCATTATTCTTGTACTCCGCGCTATCTGTATGCACGCGTGCGTGTAAGGAAGTGACTTGGTGCCGGCCTGGAGAAGTGGGCTTCTGCTGGCGAGCACGCACACGCATAGAGGGTGCGGGGGGGGAACCCTTCGGATTCAGGGGAAAGGGGGATTTCTACTTTGCCATGGAAGCGGGTGGCGAGCATCGACCGAGGGTCGCGCTAGTAGACACCTCCGGCTACGCCTCTGACTGCAATTTTTCTGCTCTGATCCCTCAACACGCCATGAAGCCGTATCGTCTCTTGGCTACAATGGAGCTGGTGCGCTCGCTTGAAATCGATCAACACTGCAATGTGGTGGTTCCCCCCCTAGTGGACGTGGAGGAGCTAATGGTCTACCACGCTGACAGCTATCTAGCCAATCTCGGGCTCCACAGCAATCGGAGCTGGCTCTGGAATACGGATACGTCTAAGGTGGTTTTTTCCGGTGACTGCCCGCCTGTAGAGGGCGTTATGGAGCATTCCCTCGCGACGGCTAGCGGAAGCCTGATGGGGGCCATTCTTCTCAACAGTGGCAAGGCGGACATCGCTATCCACTGGGGAGGTGGTATGCACCACGCCAAGTGTGGTGAGTGCTCCGGGTTCTGCTATGTGAATGACATTGTGCTGAGTATCCTCGAGCTCCTCAAGTGTCATGAGCGGGTCCTCTACATCGACCTGGATGTGCACCATGGCGATGGGGTGGATGAGGCCTTTTGTCAGAGCGATCGCGTCTTTACCCTGTCGCTGCACAAGTTTGGTGAGAGCTTCTTCCCAGGTACCGGCCACCCAGGGGACGTAGGGTGTGGCCAGGGCCGCTTCTACACGATGAATGTTGTTCTCTGGGATGGCATCAATGACTTCTTTTACACCTCTGTTTTCAAACATGCACTGGACGCCATTGTGGGCAAGTACGCCCCGGATGTTGTGGTGCTACAGTGCGGGGCCGATTCTTTAGCAGGGGATCGATTGGGGCTATTTAACCTCTCTTCCTGGGGACATGGTAAGTGCGTGGAATATGTTAGGGAGCTGCAGCTCCCTGTGCTAGTGTTGGGCGGTGGCGGCTACACGATTCGAAATGTCGCCAAGCTCTGGGCCTATGAAACGAGTCTCCTGTGCGGGAAGGCCTTACCTGTATCTGCCGTGATTCCCGTCTCTGAGATGCCGTGCACGGGGTGGCTGTTTGAGGACTCACCGCTACTTCTGGTGCCGCAGGATGAAAGCTGCCGTACTCTCCCGGGGTGGCACACCCAACGCGCGTATCAGGCGGCACTCGAGCAAATTGACCGCCACACCCCGTACATCCTTCCTCACCCACGCATCGCGTGTGAAGCCGAAGTGGGGGGGATTACCAAGGTTGTTGCCGAAGTGTGCCGCGATGGGGCAAGCGTTCCCACCAGTTGAGGTGTCACACCACGTTTGAGATTTGTTATTTCAGCTACACAAAGTTGTACATAGACACACACTGTGTGCAACACGAAACTATGACTCATCTGTAGGACGATGTTTTACCTATGTGTGAGTGGACGGGCGGGCGTACGACTTCAGCCCGGGTGGGTCATGACAGCGGCGATGGAACGGGTTCACAAGACACCAGTTTTTTAAACTTTTTTTCGTTTTCTCCCATTTACTGCCCTCGCTTTGTATACCAATACTCCGATACAGTAAGGAAAGTGATATTACTCGATCGAGAGTGTGGGGCCAGATCAAGGGGGCGCGGAAATCGTTGTTTTTTTTCACGTGTGTGAGTGTGTGTGTTTATGGGGTTATGGCGGCTGCTCTCAATGATGTCGTGATACCGGTCATCTCAAAGCTTTCCCCGCTCGTAATACGGGTGCTGGGTCTCAATCCTCGGCCCATGACACTGCAAGGAAGTAACACGTACCTCGTTGGGAGCGGGTTGCAGCGTTTGCTGATCGACTCTGGGGAAGGAATCCCGGGGTACGAGCAAGCACTGCAGGAGGCGCTGGCCGATGCGAGTGCGGAATTGGGGCGAAGTGTAGTGGTCTCACAGGTACTACTGACGCACTGGCATCCCGACCACGTAGGTGGTGTGGCCATGCTACGACGCGTGTTTCCAGAAGTTGTATTATGGAAGAAGTACTCTGAGTATGGGCCCCCATCAATAGAGAAGATGTGCACCGCACCACCACCTGTGATATCAGTCGAGGGTGCCACGCTCCGCACCATTCACACGCCTGGCCATACTGATGATCATATTTGTCTTTTCCTGGAGGAGGAACATGCACTATTCACAGGTGACACCATTTTAGGAGCGGGCAGCTCGGTTTTCTCCTGCTATACAGATTTTATTTCTTCACTGGAGCGTCTCAAGACGTTTGAGCCTCGCCTACTGTACCCTGCGCATGGCCCTGTGGTGACGGACGCCATACAGCGAATTGCGGAGTACATCTCCCATCGCCAGTATCGCGAGAGGCAAATCCTGGACGCACTACCAGCAGAAGGTGCCTCTGGAGCACAGCAGGGCGTGAACATTGAGAGTCTGGTGAGACAGCTCTACGCTAGCACGTCCACTAGTCTGTGGGGAGCTGCAGGGGTCAATGTGTTTCATCATGTCAAAAAATTAGTGAATGAGGGAAGGGTGGTGGTGGTACAATCCCCACCCGCTCTGCAGGATAGCATGAGAGGTGGAAGTGACTATGCCCTCTTTGGTGAGGGCATGAAAGCTGACGCCCAGGCCATGCAGCAGGTACTCGTGGAGATGAGAATAGCTGGCGCACCCAAGGTCGTAACCCACTCTTGAAATGGGAGCGTTGATTGCCCGCTCTAGTGGAGAACACGTTTGCGCTTTTTTTTTTTCTTAGTCATCTTTTCTGGGGTGAGCCTCATGCTGATGAGTGTGCCCGTCTGCCGCGGTGCATAAAGACAATCGCCCCTCCGGAGCTTGCTTGTGTTATCCGAGTCTGGATTGGGCGTACTTGTGCCTCGTGTGTTCGGTGCTTTTTTTCGGAGGGGGGGGTGTGGAGAGGGGGAGGTGGGGGTATCCGGTGTGGTGCGAGGTAGGATGAAATAGAATGCCCTGTAAAGGGGTAGCTGTCACCATACACATCAGTGCATTCTGTGTTGTGGCCGTAGGATGCTATTTTTTGTTAACGTTGCATCTTACCCCATGACTTCTATTCTGTGCGTATTGGGCTTCTGCTTACACAACTAGCACGCCCTACATCATGGAGAACGCCAACAGTCACTGCGTCGGCCCTGAGAGCCCTGAAGCAGGTGTTGCACCATCATGCCAGGGATGCCCCAATGCGGCGCTGTGCGCTTCCGCACCGAAAGGTGCCGATCCCGACATTCCACTCATCGCGGAGCGCCTTTCGGGAGTACGGCACCGAGTGATGGTCATCAGCGGGAAGGGAGGGGTGGGGAAGAGCACCCTAACGAAGGAGCTCGCCTTTGCGCTTGGTGCTCGTGGCTTGACAGTAGGTTTGGTAGACTTGGATATTTGTGGTCCGTCGCTTCCCCGTCTCACTGGTGTACGGGCTGAGGATGCTCATCAAAGCGCCGGCGGGATTGAACCCGTCTTGGTGGATGAAATGGTGACAATGATGTCCATGCACTATCTCCTGGGCGACAAGAACGAGGCGGTACTGTTTCGTGGCCCACGAAAGAACGGCATTATCAAGATGTTTCTCAAGGATGTTGTGTGGGGCGATCTGGATGTGATGCTCATTGACACCCCGCCCGGTACCTCGGATGAGCACATCACGGTCACCAACTTGTTGCTTCAAGCAGGCGGCGTGGACGGCGCTGTGTTGGTGACTACACCGCAGCGGGTCGCTGAGGCGGACGTCAAGCGAGAGATTAATTTCTGTCAGAAGGCCAGGCTGCCCGTGTTGGGAATTGTGGAAAATATGAGCGGCTTTGTATGCCCCAACTGCCACAGTGAATCTGCAATATTTCCCAAGGAGCGAAACGGAGTGGCGGGTGGTGCGGCGGAGGGCGCAGGGACTCGCCTTAGCAGGGAATACAATATACCGCTCTTTGGAGAGGTCCCTCTGGATCCGCGCTTGATGCGGGCGTGCGAGGAGGGTGTCTCTCTCTCCGAATTCCTGGAAGGGACCCAGAACACCAACGGTACGTGTCTCGCACTTGATGCTATCTTTGCTGTTGCTGACAAACTTATTTCTAATCTCGGTTTGAAAACGGATAAGTAGCCGACACTCACGGCGTGACTCTCATGTGTCTTTCCACCCCCCTTACCGGGCCTCATATTCTTGTTGTCACTGCCCTTGAGCGTACCGTTGCGCGGTCATGATTGCCTAAAGCGTTAAAGTGCAGTTATTAAGGGTGTTGCGAAGTGGGGCTTGAACGCTGATGGATAGTGATGGCTATGGCACCACATGGAGGGAGTGATGTGACGTGCTTGCCGTTCACCTCGTTACAGCTTCATTGTGGGTCCTACACAGTAGGCAGAGGTACACCTGTGTGGGTGACGGTACCTGAGCGGCTGATCCCTCAATGCTGACCTTCCCGCTTTTGTGTTGTGCTTCTGTTGTTGTTGTTGTTTTGACGCCGTGGGACAACCCCACACGTGCCCCGGGGGGACCAGAGAGGACGAGGAGGCACCAGGGATGCCATGTCTGCCATTGCGTCGTTTGTCCTCGAGTGCGCCAGAAGCGGCCGCTGGGCACGTGGACTGATGGCTTTACAGAGCAACGTGGACTCCAAGGAGGCGGGTATTCGACGGGCCTGCACAGCCCTTTCCCTGGCTGCCGCTCCACACAACTGGAGCGTTGCGTTGCAGTTAGTGAGAGTACAGGACGCGTGCAGCAATACTGAAGCTGTGGGCAAAGCCTTGGATGCCGTCGCGCGTAATCCTTGTCTGCCCGAGCACATTTTTTGTGCCTACGCTCTCCGCCTACTTGAGGGGGTACGACCCTCTGAGCGCCACAGACACGTTCAGAATAATCTGTTCCTCAGCTTGACGAGGTGGTGCTCGTGGGCCACGACGGTACAGCTTCACCACTCCTTAGCACAGGCCTGTAGCGAGTGTGACCAGCGTGTGACTGCTCGGTCCCAGCTACGGGACTATTCACGCCACCAGTGTGGTTGGTGCTCCGCTCCCACCGACAGTGGAACTCTTTTTGAGACGGGCGAACTTTCAGGGGCGGCCAGCAGTATCGCGCATCAAACGATCCGCACACAAAGAGAATTGACTCGTCTGCCCACCTGGAGTCTAGAATCAGTGACTTCACAAAGGGCACGGGACCTGAAGCGGGCGCTTCATGCAGCCTTTGCTCCCTCTCCCACAGTGGAGAGCATGGTGGGTGCACTTCGCGTTGCCACACAACTTTCCGCAGGGGATGGATGCATAGCGTCGGAGTCTGGCGTGCATCTTTCGTGGCGCACAGCACTCTCTCTTCTTACTGGTCTCCGACTCACGCATGAGATGATACATCCCTTTCTCCGCATGGTGGGTTTGCGGGCGCCAAACTTGTGGAGAGATGCGCTTGACATGGTAGTGCGTAGCGTAGTGAACAACAAGGAAGCGGCCGGTGTTGATGGGCTGTTACAGCTGTGGTTGGCAAGCAGATGGAGCTGGGAAGCTGGGTTACACGTTCTTGACCCACTTCTACAGCAGTCGTGCAAGTCTGCGGCTACAGCTCAGTTTGCCCAGGACATCCTTAGTCGCACAGCCATACCCCCGCCAATACTTGCTCGGCTTTTCCCCACACCCACAAGGCCTTCCATTCGTCTGCGCGAGCCAACGCGGAGGGCCCTGGCCAAAACACTTGCCGAGGGAGCTCCCCTCAGCGACGTCCAAATGAGCGTGGTTGCAAAGGTTTGGGCCCGGAAAGGCCACTGGAGAGAGTCTCTATTGCTGTACGAAAGGATACCAAACCCGGAGTTTCAGCGTCATGCGTTACATAGTCTACTTGTCACACGCACTGCTGCACTAGGGCGAACAACACCGAGGAGATGTGCCGACGATGTGGCTTCTGCTTCGTCTGCAGCTTCTCCTCACACAGTGCTGGACATAGCGAGGCTTCTTCGCGGCAGCGGCGGTCATCTGCCTGCGCTGAGCGCGCACAACACCGCTGCACTGATTTGGGCAGCCACCGATTGGGTTGAGGGGCTGAGTTTATTCCGCTACTCCGTGCGTCACGGAACACGCTGCACCTCACCTATGCTTTTGGCTCTGCTTGATCAAGGAGTGCCTCTCTTCTTGACGCAAGAACTGCTGCGTAATTATCCAACGGCGGTCAATGACAAGGTGCACCGGCGTGTGTTGGAGAAGCACCCCGGAAGCGGGCTGTGAAGAGGCACATTTGTTTGTGTTGAGTTTCTTGCTCTTCATGGAGAGCCGCACTATCTGTAGGGGAGCAGAGTGTACGGCTTGAAATGGTGTAGGCACTGAGGTTTCCCGGTAATTGAGGCTTGCCGTGTGTGTGTTGTCTGATGTGCTGTCTCTGTTCTTATGCTTCCTTCCATTGCTCCAAATGCCCTCTAGCTTCGTTGACGGGTCAAAACTATTTCCCCCCCCCCCCCCCCACACATACACACGTGACGCATTCTTTCATCAAACGACCACTACCAGTAGACACTGATGGAGGTGCCTACACAGCCATTTGCAGACCAGAAGCCTGGTACTTCCGGCTTGCGCAAGAAGGTGTCTGTGTTTCTGCAGCCGAACTATCTGGCCAACTTTGTGCAGAGTACCTTCAATGCGTTAAAGCGTGATGGATGCTTCCCTGAGACCCTGGTCGTAGGCGGCGATGGGCGCTTTTTCGTTCGGGAAGCAGTGGACATTATTCTTCAGGTGGCAGCTGGAAACGGGGTGAAGTGTGTCTGGGTGGGCCTAAACGGACTGCTTTCAACTCCGGCTGTCTCAACAATCATACGCCGCCGTATGGGGGGATTCGTGGCGGGCGGCGCCTTTATTCTGACAGCGAGTCATAACCCGGGTGGTCCCACCGAGGATTTTGGCGTCAAGTACAACGTGAGAAACGGAGGCCCTGCTCCAGAGCAACTCACAGATTCCATCCACAAGGAATCGCTAGTCATATCGACGATCAGGATGAGCCCAACCGCATGCAAGGTGGATCTTAGCACTATTGGCACCCACCGGATGGGGGACTTTACAGTGGAAGTGATCGACGGTCTCGAGGAATACGTCAATTGTATGAAGGATGTCTTTGACTTTGGACAGTTGCGGGCACTTCTCACCCGCCCCGACTTCACCATTTGCGTGGACACAATGCATGGCGTCGGTGGCCCGTACGCACGTAGGATCTTTCACGACTGTCTCGGCGTCCCTCTCGCTTCCCTTATCCACACCAACCCTCTGCAGGACTTTGGTGGGAACCACCCTGACCCCAACCTCGCCCACGCCCAGACATTGGTGCGGGTAATGGGACTCCTGCCAGACGGCACCTGCAACGAAAAAATGCTTAACGAGGAGGTTCCCTCTTTCGGTGTTGCCTTCGACGCTGACGCAGATCGCAACATGATTCTCGGAAGTCGCTTCCTTGTTAACCCCGCTGATTCCGTGGCGGTCCTCGCCGCAAATGCGGATGCAGTGCCTTTCTTCCAAAAGGCAGGGGGCCTCCGTTCAGTGGCCCGCTCTATGCCTACCAGCCAGGCGCTCGACCGCGTTGCCGTCGCCAAAAAATTGAGACTCTTTGAGGTGCCTACCGGGTGGAAGTACTTTGGCAACCTAATGGACCATCGAGACGCATCCGGCAACGAGGAGTTTTGCCCGCTTATCTGTGGCGAGGAGAGTTTTGGCACAGGTAGCAACCACATCCGCGAGAAGGATGGCGTATGGGCTTCGTTGTTTTGGCTCTCGGTGATTGCGGCCCGAAACCCTGACCCAAGTTGCCCGTTGGTCGGACTTCAGCAGATTGTGGAGGAGCACTGGGTAGAGTACGGCCGAAACTATTACAGCCGCTACGACTATGAGAACGTCACAACGGATGCCGCTAACGCCGTGGTGGAGGCACTTCTTTCCACGGCCCCCGCCAATGTGCCAGCGCTGAAGTGGAGCCCGTGCGTCAGCATCGATAACTTTGAGTATCACGACCCCATTGATGGTTCTGTTGCCGCAAACCAAGGAATACGTGTATTCTTCGCTGATGGCTCACGCTTTGTTCTGCGTCTTAGCGGAACAGGCTCCACTGGCGCCACCATTCGCGTTTATTTTGAACAGGTTATGGAACCTGCTATGGTCGCTGCGCATTTGGCGAAAAATGCCCTGCCCTGCGCTGCGGAAGTGCTCAGAGAGCTTATCGAAATAGCACTGTGGGTTTCAGGGCTTCCCGAGGCGACTGGGCGGAGCGCACCCACCGTGATTACATAACAAACACTATTGGGCCACATACATGTGGGCCATAGAGGCTGTAGCCCAGATGAGTTTCTTTGGTATCGTTACCTGTGCGTGGTAGTACCACCGGATCGCTGTCACACAGTCTGTTGTGCGCGTCCTTATTCTATTGGGCTGCGGCATAGCAATGCCCGCCAGCTGCAAAAGTGAGCGACAGTGTGGATAGTTTTTCATGTTTTTTCCACCTGCAGTGCTTTGGCGTCTCTTCGGTAAAGTGTATGTCGTTCGCACGCCGAGATGTTTCTGAATGCATTCGTGCGGTAGGTATGTAGAGGGTTATTCACCACTGGCTGTCCGCAAAATCCAATGACTAACGTGTGGCATTGTCTCGGTTTGGGTATCACAGCAAAACCGTTTGCATGAATGTTTTGATACCTATCCCGCAAGCGGTGCAAGGTCCTCCCGGGGATGCCCTCTTTCCGCCGTGTCTTGTCCCTACATCTCTGCTCTGTCAAGTATTTTTGCTACGAAGAGGTCAATATTTACTGAGGCGTGTGTGTGTGCGTGGAGAATCCGTACCCAGGGCGTGTAAATGCGCGCTGTGGGGACTGTGTGCCATTCATATAAAGTTGCGGCTCGTGCCCTTTCCTTTCTAGCGATACCTATTAAGCACGACCACCACATCGCTCTGGGACATGCGATGCATCGTACACGTTGACATGGACTGCTTTTACGCACAGGTGGAGGCAGTGCGACTGGGCATTGACTGCCGAGTCGAGCCGCTTGTAACAATGCAATGGGGCGCCATCATCGCTGTGAACTACCCCGCAAGAGCAAAAGGAATACAAAGAACGCTTACAGTGGCGGAAGCAAAGAAACGGTGCCCAGGACTGATCGCCGTGCACACTGCGACGTACAAAGTCGGTGAGTCTAGCTATGCTTACCACAATCTTCCTAGACGAGAGACGCACAAGGTTACCCTCGAGCCGTACCGTGATGCAAGTCGACGCATCTTCGATATCTTGTGTCGCGACACAACCGTGTATATTGAGAAGGCAAGCATAGATGAAGCATATCTGGATGTGACGGAGGCCGCCCGGCGAGAGTTGCAGGCGGTTGTGGCAAGCAATAGTGCGTCGAATGGCGCGCCTCTGGATGCGCTGCGTGACGTGCTGGATTCATCCACCCACGTGATTGAGGACCGCCGGGGGGAGATGGAGACGTGGCTTGCAGCACACGGCACATCGCTGGAGGCGGTGTACGACGGGCCCATGCGCGGACTGAAACACGGCACGTGGGGCAAGGGGGTGGGGGGTAGTCGCGCCTTCTGTGTGACCTCCGGGTGCACTGCGGCGGAGGCTGATGAGCTGCGCGAGAGTTCGCTCCTACTGTGCGCTGCGTCGCGGGTGGTGGCCCGACTTCGGCAACAGATTCGCGAGGAGCTGCACTACGACTGCTCCGCTGGCATCGCCCACAACAAGATGTTGGCAAAGTGCATTAGCGCTACACACAAACCGAACCAGCAAACGCTCCTGTTTCCAGATCGCACGGCATCGGCTTTGTGGGACATGAAAGTAGCGCAGCTGCGCGGCTTTGGCGGGAAGTTTGGTGAATACGTCCGGCAGAGTGTCTTGCATGGGGCGGAGTTGTGTCGCGAGGCGTGGCTAGTGGGGTTGTCGCAGTATGGTATTGTGGACGGGGAGGTCACTGTTCGTGGTGATGTGATGCCAGCCAGTGACCTGCTGCTGCAAGCCAATGAAGCGAGGGGACAGCTCTCGGGAGAGCATGCATTATACGTGTATTGCTGTGTGCGGGGTGTTGCAACGGATGTTCTGAAGCGCCCCGTCGTTCCGCGTGTGATCGAGAGCAGCAAAATTTTCCACGCTTCCTGTGTCACCTTACATGACCTTCGGCAATGGACGGTTGTGCTCGCCATCGACTTGTGCCGTCGCTACGACGAAGTTGCAGAACACTATTCCAGGAAAGGCAGGAATTTGATGGTGTGCTTGGTTATCGTTACACCTGATGGTGAGGAGACTCACAAACGACTACTGCCGTTACCGGAGGAGCTGGAGGCGGAGGCGATCACCACAATGGGCTCAACTGAGGTGGAGAAGATGCTGACTGAGCTCCTGCCTGTGAAAGATCCACAAGTATACAGAACTTCTGACAATTGTGGCGTACCAGTGTGCACTGCCGATGAGACATTACCTGTGAAGTACTACGCCCTATCTATCAGCTCGCTCAAGTTGTTGAGTCGTGAGACAAAGCATCTCGCCAGTGGACAGCCCACGATTACGTCTTTGTTCGCCGCTCAGGCAAAGCTGGGAAAGAAACGTGATCGGGAAATTGTAATGTCGGATGGGACCCTGTCGGATGACTCTGTGGTGATTGAACCGTTAGAGACTCGCAGCCTCCCTGGCACCCATAAGGTGGCTCCCCGTGCAGCGCTTCTGGGGTGTGAGGGTGACACCCCCGGAAACCCAGTTGCAGTGTATGTGAATCTCGTCTCCTCTGAGGAAGACAACGACCGTGTAGAATAGGCAACTCACGGGTACAGCCGGGGGTGGTCCTGAGCGGCGATGACCTGCATTACGGTGCACATGCGCACCGGTGTACCTTTTTTCCAAGCCCTGGAAGAGGAAAATATCTCTGCTCCTGCTGCACGATCGACCCGTCAGAGTCCTACTTGCCGTTAAGGACTCTCTTTAAACAACCGCAGAATCTCTATTTGTGCTTTCTCTCCTCCTTAGTATAATTTCATACAGTGATAGATACCCGACGGGTTCGAAGGCATTTTCAGCGATATTCACGGCCAGCCACGTACACGGCCAATAACACACGTATTCGCGTCAAGAGATGGGGTTGTACAACTGGGAGAGCTCCGCCAGTGCTCACCGGAAGAAGGTCAAGAAGACTGGCACCGTCGTGCTCCATCAAAATGAGGCTGTGGACACGTCATTCGACCGCCTGCGGAAGGAGTATCCCATTGAGCGTACGAAACCACATGGGGATGCGGAGGAGGCAGCAGATCGCCGCGCTCCGCTGATGACATCGGACACCGTCACCGCTCTGCGCACCAGGATGGGCTTTGATGCACTTCTCCCGTGTCAAGCGCAGTGCTACCGCGGTGTGTTCTCTGGCCGCGATGTCATCCTCCACAGCCGTACTGGTAGCGGTAAGACGCTGGCATACGCGCTGCCGCTCGTTGAAAGGCACCTGATATGCGAGAAGAACTCTGTGGCGGCGCAGGAGGGTCCATTCTTGCTTGTGTTCGTCTTCAGCAACGATCTAGCCATTCAGACCAAGGGCGTGCTGGCAAAGATCTACCCCAAGCTGTGTGTAGCTGTGGCCGGAGTGGATGATCTCTCCAGTAGCCGGTGCGATATCCTCATCGGCACTGTCCGTACGCTTGATGGGGCCATTCGGGGCAAGCATATCGCGAGCGCGGCGACTGCCCTGGAGGAAGATGAACAGCGACGTGGGGAGGCTGTGCTGACGATGCACAGCAAACGCCAACGCGTTGGGAAGGACCGCACGTCTAAGAAGGCGAGAAAAGAGGTGGACACGCATGGGGAGGAGGACGCGCCCAGCGATGCTGAAGACAGTGATGGTGAAGGTACACACGCCATAACGGGTGAGGTGAGTGCAGCTAATGTCCGTGCAATTGTAATTGACGAGGTCGATACCACGCTCGGGCCACGCTTCTCCAATGTTGGGCGCCGAATGAAAAACCTCCTCAAATATGTGCGGAAGTCGAATGGTTCCATCACAGAGGGCCTTTTGCAGGACTATCGGGCACACCACTACGTGTTATGTGGGGCTACCATTCCCAACTGGGTAATTAAGGCCGGCTTTCTCGGTGTGAAGAAGTACTACTACCGGCTGGTGGCGACCGGAACAGAGAAGCTGCCTGAGGGCCTGGAGTGTTTTCAGATGGTGTGCCCCACGGCGGAGCAGGTTCAGACGGCCACAAAGCTCCTTGTGGATCACAGCAGGTTCTTCGGTCGCACAATCGTCTTTGGCCCACCAAAGCGTTTGGAGCGACTGAAGGCTGCCCTGCAAGCTTCCAGCACGACCAAGGCTGCAAAAAAGGCTGCTGATATTATCGTGCGCACGCTAACGCCTGGCACGGACGACCAGGACCGCATTGCGGCCATTGAGGACTTCAACAGCAAGGTGTGTAATGTTTTGCTGTGCACAGATGTAGCCGCTCGTGGTCTGGACTTTGTGGAGGTGGACACGGTACTCATGCTTTCCCTGCCGCCACAAGTGATGGCTGCGGAGACATTTGTACATCGTGCTGGACGTACGGCTCGCGTGAACCGTGTAGGCCGTTGTCTGGTGCTCCATGATGCCTCAGAGGCGGCAGTGATCGATGGTATTGCCAAGTCAACACATGTGTGCATGAAAAATTTTCAGCCAGAACTTCTCGGATCCTCGCCGAAACACGCAGGGATGGTGGGCTACCAGCTGACAGTGAAGAATCCTTTTACATATTCCCGCCCCGCGACCAAAGTACCCACCGCACAACAGGTGCTGGAAAAGAATTTGGGGACAGAGCTGCTCGCCAAGATGTGCGATGTGAAACAGGTTGGGGATAGTGGGGAGATTGTGGCGTTTATGTCACCTCTGTCGGTGGCCCACGAGGTCAAACAGAAGCTGTGGAAGTACGCCCTCACTGAATTTCCTTCAAAGTAGCAGTCTCAGTTGCTGCACGGATAAGAAAGGCTGTGAGAGAGAGGAGGAGGAGGGGGAGAGGAGATCTCAAGCCTATGGACGGATAGTAACGTAATGGTTGACGAGTAACACCATGGCCACCTGTGTCTAACAAACCTCGATTAACTGCCAGCTTGGTGTTGTTAATGAAGCACATCTGGCTCATGTCGGCTGGTACTGTGTATCCGCAAGGGTTCACGGAGAGGAAAAGGGGAAGAGCGGCGCCCCCGGTGCTACACCTCTGGGTTCAGAATGACAACGGCACAGCCGGACGCGCATCCAGTTATGTACTTCTATGTGTTGGCGTCCCTTCCATATATATATATATATATATTATTCTTCAATCTGGCGGTGTCTTTTTTTTCTTTTCGGTCTACTGGCGTTAGTCAGTCGTGGCATCTACCTTCCCTACCGAGGCGAGGTGCTTCTCGCGTAGGAACATGCGCACTTACTGCAGGCGTATTTATACTGGTCACGGTGTCCTTTGGCGACGCAACGGTGCCATCCATTGCGCGGCGGCGGCGTGCTCATCGGCGCGTTGTGTCCTCGACAGAGGTGATGACAGGCCCGATACGGTGGCAGCTGTCACTGCGTTGCGCGACCTGCTTAGACAGTGCCCGCCTCTTGGTATTCCTGTGCGGCAGCTTGAAGAATCACTCAAGCAACGCCTAGCAGGTGTGGCGTCAGGCGCAGGTAGAGATGCAGCCGTTACTGCAGCGTGGCGTGAAGTGGGGTCTACGTTTTATGTGGCATGCGCCGAGAAAGAAGGGCAGGAACAGCGGATCGTTGCCGTTAACTGGGAGCCAATCATGAGAGAGGTAGCTGGAGAGCTGCCATACGAGGGTGTCACCGAGCTGGAGATGCTTCAGCGAGTACGTAAGCATGTGCCACAGCTGCAACCCAAAGACAGTGCGACGCTTGCTGGGGCAATTAGCTGGGCGGGGTGGGTGGGGGAACATTTCAGTAGCGTTGTAGTTACTCGCTCCGCGGTCACTGGAGAGCCGCTCTACTACGCGGCGGAGCGCAATAACGTGATGTTTCCTTCCCCGAGTACACCTGACCGATCCACCGGCAGACATGAAGTGGCGATTGTGACAGCTCTGTACCGTGCTCTGCATATGTTGGGAAGGAACAAACAACTCCCAGTGCTCACAGATGTGGATGTGCTGGCTCCATTGATGCCCACCGCGGTGTGTCCCAAGGAGGGAGAATGGATGGATCTACTTGAATTGCCCTTGGTCCGCGAGTACTTTGAAGTGGAGGCCTCCATCAGCGTGCGTGCCTCAGTCCGCATGCCCGCGACACTAGTTATCGTGGATGCTACCACGCTCAGCACAGAAGAAATGAATTCGATGCTGGACGCCCAGGCGACGTCGAGGGGACCATTGGCCGTGAAGATTTTACGTCGCTCAGGGGATGCCACAGATTTGCCGGCGGGGGCAGAGCAGGTCATCGTGGATGATGTGCTAGACCCCGCTCACACACTTGGCGCCGTAATTGGGATGGCAGACTTTTCCGCACCGCGCCGCAGCGCAGTTGTGCGACAGGAAACCGCTACGGGAGAAGGAGACGCCACAATGGAAGGGTCTGAGGCGAATATCACGACAGCTCACCCAACACAGCGTGTTGTTGTTCTGTGTGGTGAAGCGGGCCGGGAGTCGCTACTGGCGTGCCTCCAGGAAATGAAACAGCCTGATCACCAAATTGTTTTGTGCGTCTGGGGGAGGACCCCAGTGGAAGTATAGGGGAGAGGGCGGCGGCGGGCGGATTGGTTGCTGCAGACACACGGGGAACAGCGATTGTGAGTGCCGTGGTGCGAAAGTTTCACTGCTTGCAAAGACGAGCGGACGCTGTGGCGTTGCCTGGTAAGGTGAACCGTTCGCTCACTGCAATATCACGACGGGAGGGGGGTGAGGTGAATCACATCACCTTTGAACACTGATCTCTAATGTAGAGTGTATCCATGACCTTTTTGTTGTTTGCTTGTTTTCTCTCTTTGTCCTTTATCGTCTGCAGGGGGGGGAGACTGTTGTCTGTGCACCCGCGCTGAGGGAAGGAGTGCTGGAAAACCGGCGACAGGCGTCATGGACACTTTTCAGCAGAAGCTGGATGCGTTGCAGAAGGAGTCGAAAGAGTTGATCGCCCAGTGCCAAGAGAGCCTTGTGGCAGTTGTCATAAGCGGCAACGCGCTTCCCAACCGAGTGGCGCTGGCCATCGCACAGCGGTTCACGGCGGAGCGCATGAGCTCCTCCTTCCCGGTTGTGTGCCTGCTAGACGCTATGCTGATGACTTCCGTGGCGAGGTCAAGCAGCGCATCCGCTCCACGCAGTCGTGAGGCGGTCGCCATAGAGGCAGTTCTGAAGGAATTCTGGGAAGTGGCCCCTCCATTATTTGCGTTGTACCACGGGCAGGACACTGCCCTCAAGGACAAGACGCTGCGCATTGTGAAACGCTGGCGGACACGGCAGCTGTTGCCCAGTGCACAGTTTGCAGAGGCGCTGCTGTACTCTATGGAGGGCAAGGAACCCAAAGGGGATGCTGCTGCTCGGGCGACGAGTGGGGCCCCTGGCAAGGTCAGTGTCAACCAAGCAGGACGGACAGCGAGTGTTGGGGAAGGGACGGACAGCAACTTCACCACCGCACAGGTGAGCATGTTCCGTGCAGTTCTTCAAGGATGTGCGTCACTGCTGGAGAAACTACCCCCGCACCGCACTCACATGTATACCGACCTCATTAACAAGGAGAAGTTTCAGGCGCCATCAAAATCTGCGCTGCTGTTCTTCCAATCCCTGCATGCTGATCTGCAGCGCGAGGTGGGGGCGCAGGGCACTACAGGAAAAGCGGTGGGCCCAGCCACGACGGAGCCACAGTCAGCCACCGGGAGTGATGCTCGCGCAGCACTTGGTAATCTACTCGAGCGTATTAATCCATCGAGCAGCTTGGCCGGCTCGATTGAGGACGCCGCAGACTTCGGCAGCTCCACCCATGGGGCAGCAGCAGCCACTTCTGTCCTCCGATATACCTCACCCTTGTTTTCAGACGCCTTCCAGAAGCAGTCCTTACGGCAGCGAAGCGGGTTTGGCGAACTGCTTGAGCGACGGCTGCCCTCCGCTTCCATGGAGTTCTACTACCCAAAGAAAGAGGCTTCCACTCAACGTCCATTTCGCATCCCGGCGGCAAAGCAGACACACGGCGGTGCAGTGCGGCGGTGGTTCCCCACTCCAGAGGAGTGGATCGCTGAGAAGGACATGGCGAACTTGGCGTTATTTACTGACTGTGGTGGTGCAACCGAGGGGAGAAACACCACCAGCCTTCAGAGCGTGGCGAGAAAGAGAGAACGGGAGGCGAGGTGAAAGTGCAGGAGGGGGGGGGCACATGGTTGTCAACAGGCGCAACATACGCTGGCAGCCCTTTTCTGATGTTCGTCTAAGTAGTGGGTACAGTGAGCCTTTTAAGTGGTGGGAGTGGTAGTGCCTGTCGAATGGGTGGCAAAGGAAATGAGCTTTGCTCCCTTCTTGTTTTGGTCTGTTTGTAATGCATAGCATCCACAAGGCGCGCGATACCGGTGCTCTTACGGCTGTACCTCCCTTGAGAGAGGTGCCACCATGTCGGTAAATGCCTCCGTTACGGGCAAGCAGGCAGTAAGCGAGTTGCAGGTGATTCTCCGAACTATGGGTGTGGCTCAACGGCGTTGGGCCAAGAAGATCGCCTTTCATGAGAGCAATGTGCGCAAGCTAATGATGGTGGAAGACCAGTGTCGCGAGAGACTGAAGCGCACCGTGCTACGGGGCACACATGAAAACCTCAAGCATCTCACCAATACAGATCTACTAACCACAGCACTGGTACGCCCACCTCCAGTGGAGGTGTTCCTCTGCTACCGCATACCTGCTAGCCAGGTCACCGCGTTTTCCGTTTACGCGATGGCTCGCATCATTGCTACACCTGAACGAGTCAACATATCGCCCATGACGCTGATAGCGGATCTGCTCAGTGCGTGGCACATCCTCCCGCCACCCACAAAGTCATCGTACGAGGCGTTGGCAAGCGAATTCCGTCTCGTTATCAAGCGGAGCGTCAACAATGAGGTAGGCGCGCAGCGGCGCACACCCACGGAGCGCGCACGCCGCATGGGGAGAGGTACAATATCTAATGCAACGACCAGCTCACCCGCAGCGGAGCATACAGGGAATGCGCAGTGGCGCCCTAAGGCCCGCGCGTCTCCCAATAGGGAGGGCACCAGGGCTGTCACGAAGGGCACAGCGTCGTCCCTGGAACCTCAAAAAAACTCAACTGCGCTGCCAGGTTGGGAAAGTCAGGCCTACAACATGTTTCTTGTTGAAGGTCGCGCACAAATGCAAGCAGCACTGGATGGTGCGAAGCTCTCCGAGAAGGATTGGCTGCCCATTGCGCAAATGGAATGGGCAACCAAACCAAGCCGCCAGCGTCGAAGCTATTTGAAGAACAGCTGAGTCATGGCACCAAGCCAACTCCTTCTTTCCTGTGATGCGCTGTAACTCCCAAAAAAGATGAGGTCATGAAAGGAGGTGTTGCGCGCCCGGGCGTGGTGGGGGCTTGTCGTTGCTCTCCCGGATGACTGCCTGCGTTGTGTGCCCCACGGTTTCCCACTTCGGCGC
>JAIZPF010000024.1:164997-176695 GCA_020509355.1 Blechomonas ayalai | reverse complement strand
ATATATATATATATATATATATGCAAACACACAGGGCCATGAACAACATGTGAGGCACAAATTAAACGAATGACCAACAGAGGTGGCAGAGAGAAGTAGAGAGGGATGGGGGCGAGTAGCAGGGCCTCAATTCAAACAGGTTATGTCCGACCTCGCCACAGACGATGCTCCATACACACAAGCCAGAGCAGCGTGCGTGAAAGAAGAGAAAAGCACCTGTACAGGGAATAAAAAGCAACAACCACCACAAATACGCTCATTTCTTGCGCAACGCCAAACCTACAGCATACCTATCAGGCACGCCGTGGCTAACGAGATACTCGGTAGGTGAGTAGCACTCCCCCACCGTATGGTTTGTCGAGTTTGCCCCACTAACATCATCACCAGCGGAGTTGCCCATCCCAAATACGGAACCAGCTCCAACAGAAAGAATTCGGTGCTGCTGGGAATGATAGTGATGCCGCTTGAACTTTTCCGCTGTTTTGGCTTGCCGAAGGAGGCGATGTGCGGTGCCCTTTTCCCTCTGCCCTGCCTGCCACTCGAGGAATGCCTCCCGTCGTGCAAGACGTCTACCTCTCTGTTTTTCTAGCATGTCCATGAGCTTCTGTTTCTTCGCTGTCAGATCGGCTGCATCGATCATACTCGACGGTAGCAGGCCCACCTCCTCGGCCAACGCGTCATCGTCGATGTCATCGGGGTGGAATCCCTGAGCCACCTTCGCTTTGCGTGCACGCTGCAAAAGTATCTTGTCCTTTACGTCCTTTACTTGAAACCTACACGCGCGAGACACACCCCTTAGCATGGCGGCACACGAAATTCTCTTCGACGCCTAGCGTAGGTACACGACGGGACGGTGGGCACAGACCAGCGCCAAAGTCGGTGTAAGGGAGCAGCCCCGCCGCTGGAGAATCAACAACAGCAGTGGAAAGGGGCAACAGCAAAATAAAATGACGGGGCCATTAGTCAACACTAGCGCTGACTTCCTCGGCTACACGAGCCAGCTCCAACCCCAGACGGCTCTACACGCTCCCTCCAATTCCCTTAAAAAGGCCATGCCGAAAACGCTGGATGAGCCGTCACAACAGCAGGCAAGCCTCTGTCTATGCCTAACGAGCTCCCCAAGTGCCTCGGCATGGAAATTTACACGGAACAAAGCATGCTTTTAGTGGGCACTGTCGTACTGCTTGCACGCAGTGTGTTATCACTCTGATTTATGTAGCGCTTCCCTCGTCCGGCAAACAACAGGGCCATTAACACCTCTTATCAACCCTATTAATTCATCTTCTCTCGCAGTTCTGCCAGTCTACGTTTTTTCGCACGAATCCGCTCGCGACGAGCCTCCTCCTCTCCCTCTTCGCCACGCGCACGCTTTCCCTGTGGGCTTGGCACTCTCTCCGCGGGCAGCGTCACAGGCTGGGAGGGGGGCTTAGAGGGTAGCTTCTTCGACTCCTGCTGCGCCTTGGGGGAAGAAGGCTTGACGGTCTTGGCTTCTGCTGCGGGGGGCGTCTCCGTCACCTCACCACAGTCTGAAATGGCAATACGACCACGCGTCTTTCCCGATTGTGACCCGTACTTCTCCACCATTTTCACAATCTCGAGGCCCTCAGTCACCCTACCAAACACAACATGCTTGCCATCCAGCCACGGGGTTGCAGCCGTGCAAATGAAAAATTGCGAGCCATTAGTGTTGGGCCCCGCATTTGCCATCGAAAGACACCCCAAGCCGGTGTGGCGGCCGGCCTTTCCGGCAAAGGATTCATCGCGAAACGTTGTACCATAAATGGACTCACCGCCGGTGCCATTTCCCCTGGTAAAATCACCCCCCTGCAGCATAAAGCCGGGGATGACACGATGGAAAACGGAACCTTTGTAGTGCAAGGGTTTGCCACTCTTACCACGGCCCTTCTCACCGGTACACAGCGCCCGGAAGTTGTCCACAGTCTTAGGCACGGCATCAGCGTACAGCTCCATCACAATACGGCCGATGGGCTTGTTATTGGCACTGAGTTCCATAAATACCTTGGGATTCGTCTTGCCGCCTGTTGGAATGCCTGACCGCTTCTCTACCTTTGGCGGCTTGCTCACGCGAGACATGGTGCTTGCTATCTTCCCGTGCTAAAATGGCGATGTAACTAGACGCGAAAGCACGCTCAGTGAAGCAAACAGAAAGCACCATAGAAGCGTGTTGGCGGGTGGAGAAGGTAGGCATGTTGTAATGAAAAGGCATATCCAGCACAGACGATCAAGCCGCACATATGATGCCGTGTGAGAGAGCATACTACTTTCCCCCAAAGCACCCTACCTCTCACCTCAACACCCCTGCACATAGAGAGACACGCAGGTACACCACGCCAAATCTCAGTCAGTGTAACTGAAAGGATATGATGCAGATCAATAGTTCGCTCTGCCCTCCATCCACTCCTGCAACCACACCGTCATACTTCTCTAATGGCGGCCAAGGCATACCCAAAAGAGGAGCAGATAAGACGTACAGGCTGGTACGCTCGATGAAGAACCCTTATATAGCTAAGTGGAGGAGGGGGACAAAAGAAGGGCTCGTGGAAATCGCTATCAGTCAATCAATTATTTTTTTCAAAGTAATCACCGGCCTTGCTGGTGTCCATGGTAGGCTTACCAGGGGACCACCCGCAAGGAATCACATCGCCATTCTCATCGGCATACTTAAAGGCTTGTATCACACGCAGCGTCTCATCAACGCTTCGACCTACCGGAAGGTCGTTGACGGTAGAGTGGCGCAGGACACCCTTACCATCAATAATAAACAAACCACGCAGGGAAACCCCCATGTCCTCTATGAGAACGCCATAGTCGCGAGCAATTTCCTTCGTCTTGTCCGCCAGAAGAGGGATGTTCATTTCCCCAATGCCACCCTTCTTCCGGGGAGTGTTGACCCATGCAAGGTGCGAATACTCTGTGTCACAAGAAACTGCAATAACCTGGGCGTTCAGATTCTCAAACTCGTTGTGGCGGTCGGAGAAGGCAGTCAGTTCCGTCGGGCACACAAATGTGAAGTTCATGGGATAGAAAAGAAGCGCAATGTACTTGCCCTGGTAATCATTCATGCTGAGATCCTTGATGGAGCCATTGATAACGGCTTTGCCACTGAACTCAGGAGCGGGCTCACGGATGGTAGCGGTACGGTACAGCTGATAATCCATGTTCAGAAGAGGTGCCGTCAGGCAAAAGGTGCGGTACTGGAACTGCTTGGACAAAGCAGGAATAGCTGCACGGCGGAACATGGTTACGAAACAAAGGAAGGAAGAAATTGTCTTTTCTTTTTAAATCTCAACAGGGGTAGGTGCGTACGCACGGGAATGTATGCAAATGGAATGATGAACCTTGTAGTTGCAAGCGCGATGGAGATCGGCACTAGAGGAGGGGGGGGGGAGTGAGGTGGCAAAGTACTGATTTGCGCAAGATGTAATCCGCGGGGTTGACCATGAGCGCTGGGGTGGTACCCCATCGCGATAAAGAAGGCAGGGGAAGGGTACTTGATGCACCATGATATAGTAAAGAGGTATTTATCTTTGCCAGCCAGTGTTTCTGCCAGATCACCCCCAGTAAACACAAACTGGGCTCTCCTCGCTTCGCCCACTGAAAGCAGTTTAGCCTGTTCTTAACCGCATGGCATCCGCCACCTTGATGTGCTTCGCCTTCAAGAAAAAGAGCGATTATGCTGGATTGACGATAAGCTCCATGACGCTCATTGTCTTTTCCATCTGCTGCATCAAGGCGAGCGCAGCACCAATGCGTTTCTGTGCGATGAGCATCTCACGATGGAAGAAAGCGCTGCAACCGACGGCCGTGCCATACACTTCGAAGATGCACTCCAAAACCGCAAACATCGTATCCGTAAACTGCGGCCGATCCACGTAGTCCACAGCGAAGCGAAGAACACGTACAATGGTACGGTCATTCTGATTGCTCAGCGCTACGTGCAGTGCACTACGGCGTAGTAGCTCCTCCAAAGTGGACATGATGACATCAGGATGACGGGAATAAAGGGCACTCCTCAAGCTTCTCCCGTACTGAAAGGTTCGTAGCTGATGCTGAACCTCGTGCATCTTCCTTTCAAGCACCTGCTGAGGTTTTTCTTTCTTCTGTACTGCCAGCACCTCATCCGCGGCTTCTTCATCAGCATCGCCTTCCACGGAGGGCGGCTCCCTGAACTGGAACACCTTCATCTCACCGGTGGTCATACCCACAGCAAACTGAGTGGATTTGGGATGGACGGCGAGGGCCGCGACGGGGCTGTCAAACTTTTTCGTTGATAGGCAGTGCAACTCGCCCTTCTCAAAGGCAAACATCTTTACACGACAGTCAATCGACCCTGTAAGAAGTGTTTTGTGCTCTGCCGAGTACGCTAAAGCACACACCGACTTCGTGTGAAAGGAGCTTTGAAACAGTGGTGTAGCGAGGCCTTTGCGAAGGTCAAACAGCACAACCTGATCCCCTGCGCCACACACAAGGATATCAGCGCTCTGGACGTAGCAAAGCGCCTCCACCGCGCTATCCATGGCACCCTTGGTCTGTTGCAAAGGAGACGCTAGACCAGCTCGTGGGTCCCACAGGTTGACGTTGTGATCGTACGACCCGCTGAAGAAGGCACCTGAGTTGTACTGTTCCAGGCAGCGCACGTAATCCGTGTGTCCACTTCCCGTCTCCAACGCATTTTCGCAAAGAAGATCCCACAGCTTGATGGTGGTGTCGTCACTTCCCGATACAAAGCTGTGTCGCCCGAGAAACAGGGCATCGCGAACCTCCCGTGTGTGTCCTAGAAACTGCCGCGTAAACGATGTTTCACTGGACTTGACCACAACACGCTGGTTTACCGCCTGAATGTAAAGTTTATCATCATCACGAAAACGCAGCGAAAAGTTCTTTCGCTCACTTTGTTCATTGACGACGACGTCCTCTGTTGGTGGTACGCGAAGCAGCGCAAACTGATTGGTTGCCGTACAGCCTAGCAACGAGCCAGCGTTATTATAGGCTATGCTAGTCACTTGGCCGAAGAGCTTCTGCTCGTAGCAGAGATGGACGGTGTTCCACACAACCGAAGGATCGCTCTTCGCGCGCACTGGCACGTGCCTCAGCGGGAGTGTCCAGCCGTCTACACTCATCTCTTCCCTTTGCTAACTCAGCACTACAGCCGCGCGTGCAGGTTTGCGGTGCATCAAGTAATGATTAAACAGGAGGGAGACGTACAGGATGCCATAACAGATGAGAGAAAGTGGGCAATACTCAAGGTGACGTCATGAGTATACGAGTAATGACTTCTACAGGCGTCGAAGAGAACAAAGCGCACTCATCCACTGCTTCACAAACGGGTGATGGGTATGTGAGGGCGAGACACTACGCATGGGGTTGGAAGGCGGGATGGGGGGTCCTGCAGCTTTCAGACGCTTTTGTTCACTTACAGCGGGATCACCTTCATGCACGACAACCCTTTCAGTAACGCACCTGACTCGACGCAACCAACATCATAATGCACGATACCCTCTTCCATTCGTACGCTCTGCACAATTCCTTGCACCGCTGCCACGCCTGTCGGGGCACGCTCCACATCCACGCGCACCATGTCTCCCACTAAGAGCGTAGGATAGATCAGCGCCAGCTGCTCCAATACTCCATCGCTTTCACATGTAATTTCTTCAATTTGAACCCCTCCATCGCCGATAGTACACCTCAACAGCATACACGACCGCGCGTAAGCTGCCTCTGTTGCTGACGCACCACACAGTAGCCTCAGATGTTCCACGATACCGCTCTGAGTCAATGGCTCCAGAAGTCCGACTACTAAAGGCACATGACCGATAGCCAGTCCCCCCTGCGGAAGAACAGTGAGAATATTAACCACAAACCAGCGTGTCAGAATAGGCGACAGTGGCACTTGCTGAGAAAGGCGCTGACAAAAAATGACATCAGCGACGGGATCGTCCGCAAACAATATCCGCTCCACAATTGGGCTTAGCGCTGTGCCTCCGTGTAATGACGCCAGGCAGTAGCAAACCAGCGGCCCCGCTTGTGGAAGCCAAAGAGGCAGTGCGTTATAGATGCTCTGCATCGTTGAACCTTCCCCACACCTAAATGCTTGAGACATGGCAACATTCCACTCGGCCTCCATATACTTGACAACAACAACCTTCTCACAGCACTGCTGGTCTTCGGAAGAAGATTCGGTGGGCGAACTACGCGGAGCAGCACTGATGGGCCTAACACCGCCATCTGCAGGGGGCTTGCAGGCTCTTTGACTCAGTGGGGTGATGAACGAAAACGTTACCCGGGTATCATAGCCACCATCTTGCATTCTTTTTCGAACTGCAGAAAGGGAAAAGAAGCACATCGCCCCAAGAACATTGAATGAGATGTACAAAGAAAGGAGATGGTGCAAGCCCAACTTTCGGTGAACATCGTGTGAGGGAGCGATGCCGTATTTCCCCAAAAAAGAAGTGAGAGGCCGTGTTCCAACCTCCGAAAATGTACGGCGTGCACCGTACACGCTTTTTGTGGCTTAAAGGAAACAAAACCTCGGCCAAGTATTACTGACACCACTCCCTAAAACAAATCACACTTCTAGGTATCGCCCGCTCAACCCTTCATTTCTTCCCAACGGAACAGAATCTCAGGAGCATCACTGCCCTCAAAAAGGCTGCCCAGATCACTAAGAAGGCCATCCGCTATATAGATTTCCTTATTCTCCTTTGATTCCTTAGTGACCAGCTGATGTAGAATGAGTGCAAAGCTTCGAAGAGCATCCTTATCACCAGGGCTCAATGGTTCCTTCTCCTTGAACCACTGCACCCGGTTTGCAATGAAGGTTCGTACGTTCAGCTGCTGAAGAGCCCTCGAACCGTGCAGCAGTACTGTTTGAATAGATTCCGCAGACACCTCGCTCTTCAAAAGACTTTGAATGCAGACGCTGGCATGAGAAGGCGGCATTTTCAACAGGATGACGGCGCATATCTCTGGATTATGCTCCGCGAGGTCGCACAAAACCCTCGAGCACATTCCTATTTTTTGAATGACTTTCTCATTCAAGCACTCCCTGAGGGACTGTTCGTCTTCCACTGAAAGCGCTGCAACACGTCCACGATCCATGAGGGACTTCGCTTTTGACCACTGGGCTGAACACCCGTCGTCGTCAAATAACAGGAAGGATCCGAGGTGCGGCAGTAGATAATGCAACTCTCCTGCCGTTACAGGGACGGAAGGCATCTTGGCTGGTGCTGAAGGTAACGACAGGGCGACTTTCCCTTCTGGTTGAGAAGAAAACACGGCACCACATTCCTCGAGAACGGAGTACTGTTTTTTTTTCCTCTCGGTTATCCAGCTGTGTGACACATCAGCCAGTGCTTCCTTAACGTGAAAACTATCCTTCTCCCATCCGTCGAGTGCGCTGTCAATGGCATCCTGCGACGCAGAGATGTAAGAAACGGCCTTTTCGCTCGAAACATCCTGCTCTGCTAGTAGACTAAACACGAAACTTTTAGCAGCACAGTGAATACGTAATGCGTCTGCAAGAACAGCGTCAAGACTCCTCTGCTTCTCCTTGGTCTCCTTTGAAGTGTACTTTACCTGCTCAGATACGAACACATCCTTCCGAATAGCTTGCTCTAAATCCACTATCACGTCAAAAAATAAAACCTTCGCTTCCAGGCAGTCCGCTTTGCGCATAGAATCGATAATCATCAAGGAGGATATAAGCCCGACCCCCTCAGACGATGCCACGAGCTCGCGACACACCTTCCCCAGTTCATGGCACACAGCGGCATAACGGTTATGTGAAAATGCTTCTCTGAACTTCTCCACTAAAACTCCAAGATTTTCCTTGACGTCTAGTATCAAATCCTGCAGACAAGACAGTTCTGTGGGTGACAAACACATCATGATGAGGATACTCTACATAATCAAGCCAAAAAAAGAATGAGAACAAAAAGAAGCATGTGTCAGATTCTTGAAGATACATAGACAAGCAGAAAGCACGAGTTGCACACCATTAACAAAATCCACAAAAAGAAAGGACCAACATACACATAGGCTAGGACTAAAGAGCAAGCTACGATCTGTCCCAGTAGAAACAAGTGTCAGAACTTAAAACACCGTTTCCCATTGACTCCAGCCACACTATGCATCGATTCTACATTAGAAGGTATACACTTTGTTAGCAGGACGTAATTTACATGACAGGAAAAGAGTCAACTATTTGCATATTTATATAAAACAGCGCTATATGCGTCTCACTTCTTTTGCAAAAACGTCACCTTTCATGTTTGTAATAGTTTCAATGGATAACAAGGAAACAGCAGTATCCGCGGCCACCACATGCATAACACGTATAAGCCGGCATCTAACTTTAAAAGAAAATACGTCATCGGGGAAAGAATCCAGTTTCGTCACTGGGCAAGGAAGGTGATCCACGATATCTGAAAACTGGTCCCCTTTCCAGAAGTTTGACCCTTCAGCAACAAAATAGAGCATTATATCAGGCAGGATAACATTCTCATCCAGAGCGATGCCACAGCTTGACAAAGATACAACAATGGTGATAGTAGGAGGGAAGTAACTGCAGATGCCGCAGCTATAGCCCACAAAGCCGACAGGACCGAAAGTATTGTGCAAAGAAGTGCCAACAAAGGGTGTGATCACTGTTGTAGCGTCACTACAACGGACGGTGGTCTGTCGCCAGTGGAAACACACATGAAATAAGTTATCACATTGTAGAGTGCCCAGAACAATCATGCTGTCACCAATGGGGAAAAAATCCGTGGGTTTGAGAAACACCACATCACTGTGGTGGAAAAGTGCCCGCGTCGTTGCATATGAGCATCCATCAATGTCAAATACCTTTGCATCCTCCTTTGAAAACCACTGAAACCCGGTTGCTGGATCCCCACCACAAAGGTCCTCTTCACCTTCATGAGGAAAACACAGTAAAACACCCTTCCCCTTCGAAGTAACATGATTGTATAGCGGACTACACTGCTGAATACTGACACAGACACTCTTTGAGCTGCCCAGGAGTTGAAGGGACTCAACAGCTTGTACATAAATGTGTCCATTAGAACTCATAATGGAAGCATACACCTTTACTTTTGGTAAGCAAGCATAAAATGCAGCAGTTTGTTGAGACAATGGTGCATCATACTTTGTCTGAAGTAAGTGCATGGAATCTGCACTGTTTCCATCGGTCACAGCTTTCAGCATATACGCATCAACATTCCACACCTGTGCGTGCTCATAACCATTGGAGCCGGACTTCTCTGCTTCGCAGAAATCATCATTGGAAAAGGAAACCCCATCTGACACATCAAAATAAAAATCAGTAAGCTGAGCACCGTTATTCATAAGAACACGCATTGATGCAATGAGCATATCCAGATTATAACATGAATGCAACGCCAAGATTACAGCTATGGTTGCAGTGAGCTCATTCCCTATTAGTGTCACACAAGCAAGTGCAGAGTTGGAGAAGGGAGGCAAAACGTGACTACACATAGCGAACGATGAAGTCGAAGAACCCAAAGTGATGCACTTCACAAATAATGCCTTATCATCCACTACGGTCGCTGCAGGTACGCCAACGGGCCAAGAGGCCTTTGGAAAGGCAAATACAACATGTGTGGAGCGGATTATAGCACCTTCAAACAAGACGTGATGCTTTGGGGCGTCACGAAACATGTGTACTAAAAAGCTTTGCATGACGATTACATTCTCCATGATTATTCCTAAGCTCATAGAGGGGCAGTCAGTGTCACTGTTCAGCAATCTTCCGCCTTGTAGATTCTTTATCGTGCTCAACAGTTGAGCGCAATAGGCAGCATAATCGTTGTGGTTCTCTTCCTTTCGGACAATGCATTGCATACATTGTTCAACGAGGCCGGTGATAAAGATCCTACAGGACGTATCGATTTCACTGCGAAACGAAAAAGAAACTTCGTATTGGAGAAAAGGCTCAGTTACGGTATGCACACTTTGGTATTCCCTTTGCAAAAAAGCTTCAATAGTGGAAGTATCCTCTTTCTTCTGCAGAAGACTGGTAGCAAACTCATAATAGGAAGCAACGTAGGACCTTTCCTTTACCAAAGACTGTGAGCCGATTGCTTCGGCGATGTAACTCTTTGGGTCCCACAACGCCATATAGGAATATGGA
This sequence comes from Blechomonas ayalai, assembly GCA_020509355.1. Taxonomy (NCBI): domain Eukaryota; phylum Euglenozoa; class Kinetoplastea; order Trypanosomatida; family Trypanosomatidae; genus Blechomonas; species Blechomonas ayalai. The sequence goes on along the minus strand of JAIZPF010000024.1, from coordinate 166,524 downwards.
TGGGGTGCTGTTCAAAGATAGAAAAAAATGAGCAATGTAACGGTCCCAATCCAAGGCACCTATAGAACTGCTGAAAGACACAAAAGGAGAGATATGTGTGGGACGTCAACACAGATGTAACGCAACGGCCGACCATGCAAAACAAGAACACGACACATAAGTACCACTATCTGTGCGAGAAGTCCAACCATTGCACTCCAAGTGCAGTTCCTGTTTACCACGTCTGTGTACACTCAGCAAATGTCAACCCACCTAGGCTGGGTAGCTAAATCTTCACCAATTGTCTTAACAATACGACGGGATTCCTTCAACTTTATTTCACTATCAACCTCACTCGGCAACGAATAATACAAGTGAGGAGAGGTATTTGTAAGCGTGCCCGCAACCTTCTCAGTTTTTTGAGGCAAACGGCACCCAAATGAAACCGAAAGCTCCTGAGATAAGTGAGCAGCACCAGCCAACTCTTTTTTTGTCTGATATGCATCGGCTATAGATTCAAATTCGGCAATAAAGTCAGTTCTAACAACAGCAGAAGTGTAGATCCAACCCTTTGCCCTGGGCATCAGACGCCTAATTTCCGCTGCTGACATTGGCGACACAATGTTATGAACAAGTAGGAACTTTGTTGCCTCCCATTCAGGAAGACTGTTCTGAAGCGAACGAATACTGAACATGGAGGTGGACTAATGTTCCCTCTATTGCAATCTACTTCCCCAGCTGCGGAACACAATAAATGACCAAAACGACAGGATAGACAAAGAACAAGACGAAAACATGAGACCTAGCGGCAGCGCACAAATCTGTGATGCAGGCGAACTCTCCCATGGTTGAGGGGAGAAAATAGATAGCACATTGGTTTAAATTATTCAGCTATTCTCTGAAGTTGTGAATGTCACAAAAGCACTGTACCAGCTTTAACTAAATAGGGGACGGCATCCAATCTTGAGAACATATTGCGAGCGTTGAATAAGTTAATGGATACAGTCATGCGACTCTTCTCTGCACAAGCCGTACAAGTGAAAACAAGCATTGGCCAACTAAGTTATTAAGAATACTGTTGCTTCATTTTCCAAGCTCATCACACACCTAGAAAAGAACGTATCACTCACTGTAGTTGAGATAATTCCAGTTAATACGACACACATCCTTATGCGCAACAATTCAGCTACACTGCATGATAGCACATACTACTTCCCCTCCACCGCTTCTAACTCCACTTCTGCCAGTAGAAATGAAGCTTTCTATAAAAGCCTGCGTCACTGTCCACTAAAATTACAGCTTGTACGATATCTATCCAGTACGTTCATCCATCATCTCATGTTGATAGTATTATGGGGTGCTCATGACCTCGCCCCACCTCGAGATGCGCCTCTGTGAAACTAGTTTAAACCTATTGGAACATGCCAGTGGGTATCGCACATCTGTTAAGAAGGTTCATTTTCATCTGCAGTCTATCCTAATGCATTAACAATCCCCCGGGGTTACATGATACATGAGATCCTTTTTTTTTAACGATCTCGTAAAAAA
>JAIZPF010000024.1:108668-150602 GCA_020509355.1 Blechomonas ayalai | reverse complement strand
CGCGAGCAGCTGCAGGTCAGTGCGGCCGAGCTTCGTGATAGGGCGGAAAGTGTGGAACAAGAAAAGGTGGCACTTGAGAAAAGCTTTTCCATGTGGAAGGAAAGGGTGGGCGAGGCAAAGAAGCGTGACACAGAGCTCATTGCTCAGCTGAAAGGACAAGTTGAGCATGCATGTGCGCAGTCGTCGTCCGTGGAGGAACGAGTCACTTCGGTGGCCAAGCGACTTTGTGGTGCTTCCGTGGTGGAAATGAACAGTTTTGCGGAGCTCATGCAAGGTGTTGAAGTGACGGTGGGCGAGGCGGAGAGTAAGATAGCAGAGGGCCTCCTGGAAATGGGGTGTGGATCTCCGGCGCATATATATGAGGGCATCGCCCTCCTTGTAGAGCATGTGATTGAGCATGGGAGGCTACGTAGGCAGGCGGTCGAGGATGCGGACCATGCACAAGGTGTGGCAGGGGAACTGGGAGAGCAGCTGACACAGCTGAAGGCGAGGTATGAGGAGCTGGAACGGACAGCAGGGGAGAGCAATAGCGCTGGAGTCACTGAGGCTCATGTACGCGATCTCGAGAGTCAGAACAAGAAGCTTGAGGAGCGGTGTGAACTGCTGCGGAAGGAGGTGAAGCGGCAGCGGGGGGTGTTTCAGCGGGAAAAGTGCCAGCAAGAGATGGCGCTCTCCCATGCCCAGCAGGGCGGCGAGTTGAGTACGGCGCACGCCCATTCGTTACCGGCCGATGAGGTGGAGGAGGGGGACATGTTTGCGCTTGCGGCAACGCAGGGCCAGCGGGACAACGAGATGAGGAGGATTTACTCGCGGGTCCAGAGCCTGGAGAAGGAAAATAGTGATCTGCGGCGGGCATGCGAGCACAACAATGCAGTCATTGTTCAGTACACGAAAAAGAGCGAGGCCATGGAGTCGAACGAAAGAGTGCAAGTGAGCATCGAGTACGTGAAGAATATTGTACATCAGTTTCTTTGCTCTGGGGATGACCTGCGTCTGCAAATGATCCCCGCGATCACCACAGTCCTTGAGTTTAGTCCTAGGGAGAAGCAGGATGTGCAAGTAGCCAACCCGCGGTGCCCAAAGTTCCACTGAAGCTCTGGCGCCGGGATGCGACGCCTGTGTGTCGGACCACCTGGGTGCACCGTTCTACTCCATGCGTTACCGTGATTGCTTTCCGCTTACATCTAAAGTAGTGCTTATGGTGCTGACCCCTGTAGGCATACCGTGGAACACCTGGGAAGCTGCTATGATGCGCAGCTCAGTCGACAGTTGTGGATGCCCCTTTATTGGTCTTATTCTCGGTTTTTTGTTTTGCTTGCGTTACCCGTCTGGCGTGACCCCATAGGTATGGTGAAGCGCGACTTGGAGAAGGAAAAGCAGCTGGAGCTAGCCGCCATATGGGGCGGCGAGGTGAGTGGCGGCAGCCGGTATCCCAAGCGGCGGGGCGGGGGCAAGCGTGTGGTTGCACAACCGGAGACGGATACCCCAATGGATCCTGACACCCTATCTGATGGAGGGAGCGAGATGAGCCAAGCTAGTGAGGGTGGGCACGCGCCACAGAAGAGCAAGAAGGCGGCAAAGAAGGAGTCGGGTGAGTACCGCCTGCATTGCTTCGTGGAGCCTGGCACGGAGAAGAATGCCGTACGCACCGTCTTCGAGGCGTACGCCCCAAAGGTAGAGCTGCGCACGTCGCAGAAGGGCAGCCTGTTGAACAAGACGCAGTTTGCAGTGCTGACGTTCCGCAACAAGGCCATGGCTCTTCATGCGGTAAGCGTGCTTGATGGAACCAATCAGCGCGATTTGCTGGGCGTCAAGAAGGTGAAGCTGAACCTGATGCTCAGCCGACACCAGAGCAAGGTGATGCGTAAGGAGCTCAATCGCAAGGCGCGCGCGGAGATGGAGGCACATGAGCTGAACGAGACAGCCGAGGACCTCCGGTTCATCCAGCAGTTCATACGTGAGCACACTAAGTCGTCGTAGGCAGCTACACCACCTCTCCAGTGTTGTATACGTTGCGGATAATTGGATCACGGTTAACGGCGACGCATTGTGGTGAGGAAGCTGTTCGCCGGGTGTCAGAACTGACTGTCACATGCTCGCTCACTTGTTGCGCACAGCTGCGGAGCATGCCAGAGGGAGGTGGCTTTCACTTCGGCGTGGCCGGCCCCCATGTCTACCATCTGCCTTTCTGATCCACTTCCTTCTTCAAACTCTCTCGCGCAGCGGCCAGGGCACACAATGACAACAAGTGAGGCAAGAATAGCTTATGACGCCCTCAAGGAGATCGGCCACTCCCCACAGCGGGGGTTCCCCCTCTGCACGGTGGACTGCTACGACGGCCAGGTAGACGCCACGGGACTGTTTCATGGCTCGGGCACGCTCATCTCGTGCATGGGGTTCGTCTATGAAGGGCACTTTGCTGGGGGCCAGGCCGCTCAGCATGGCAAGATGACTTGGGCGAATGGATACACGGTCGAGGGCACCTTCTCCAACGGCGCCCCCAACGGCCAGGCGACCATCACCTGGCCTAACGGAGACCGATACGAGGGTGCCGTGCTGAACGGTGTGCGGCATGGTCTCGGCAATCTGAGATCGCACAATGGCAGTGCCGTGTACGATGGTGACTGGGCGCATGGCAAGCGCAATGGGTACGGCGTACAGCGGTATCCTGACGGAAGCATCTACACGGGCCACTGGGAGACCGACCAGCGGTGCGGGCAGGGCCGGTACACATATGCGAGCGGCGACTGCTATGAGGGAGCGTGGCGCCACGGCCAACGGCACGGCCAGGGTGAGATGGGATGGACCCGAGGCACATCGCAGTATGTCGAGCTGTACGACGGCGAGTGGCTGGAAGGTACTCCTCACGGGAGCGGGAGCTCGACGTACATCCGTCTTGTGGGTTCGCCAGGCGAGAGCAACTTGGACGGACCGAGAGCCTACGCGCCGCCGACTGGGTCGGTAATAAATGTATACCGGGGGCATTACGTGGGGGGCGTGCGGGAGGGGATTGGGGCGTTCTACTACGCTGACGGAAGCTCATACGACGGTGAGTGGCTTGGCGGCAAGAAGCACGGCCGGGGCAAGTTCACTTCTGCTAACGGTTCTTCAGCCTACGGCGAATTCATCGACGACGTTCCGCGCGGCAAGCAGCTTCGCGATGAGATGGGCAACGCCGGAGTAGTCCCTGAGCTCCACATCCGAGACCTCTTTGGTCCCGCGGACGGACGTGTGAGTACTGCTCAGTCCTCATTGCAGTCCCTTCTGATACGCTTCAACACGTCACTGAAGCTGCTGTTTCGGAGCTATGCGAACAAGTCGGACGCGGTGGCGCTTGCCTTTACCCCCTTGACGTGGTGGAAGCATCGCGTACCGGGCCGCATTGGCGTGCCGCAGCTGCTGCGACTCTTCAGCGACGCGGGCATTCTCAATGGTCTTGTGACCGTTGCCTCCATCCTGCGCCTCATAGTGCAGGTCGTGGAGACGGAGGCGCGCTTTGACGGACAGCAGCTGGCAGTGGCCGCGGAGGTAGATCATACGGCGGCGCTGATGGCCGAGCTGTTCTGCTTGCGCGGAACGTTGAATTACCGGCAGTTCGTGGAGACAATTGTACGGTTGTCCCCGATTGTTTGTGTTGGCGATCGCTTTATTACACTTTGTGACAAGGTGAAGGCTGTCGTGACAGAGTACCTCCACGCGGCCCCGCGGGACGCCCCGGTGTGCCCCGTGTCCCGCGCGCACAGCGAGCTACTTCAGCTGTACCTGGAGCCGCTGCAGACGGCCTTTAGCAAGTTGGTAGGCCTCCATCAGACGGCGGAGCAGTTCCTTCCCGCGCGGAGCCTTATAATCGTGCTGCGCGGGTTCTTTGCCAAGCATGGCGTCGGCCTCAGTGATGCGGCGCGTGCACTTTTCCTCTTCAATCGCCACGACGACACGCCTGTGCCGGCCGGGTTTATCCAGCCCCGGAGCGAGCTTGCCACGCGTATATTCTGCTCGAGCTGCGGGACTGGCGACGAGCTGTTCCTGTCCGCCGTTGCACCGTACCAGGAGCTGACCTTGGTTGACTTTGTGGAGGCGGTCATGTGTGCCGCGCTGCTGGTGGGCGAGAGCGAGGGTATTGGGGTGCCGACTGTGCTGGATGAGATTATGCGCGATGCCCTGTGCGAGCAGGGCTACCGAGTTCTGCTGGGGGACCGGTAACTATGTACAGAACGTATCGACAGGCGGACACATGTAAGCTTGCCCGCCGGCACTTCCCGTGTCAGCCGCTTGAGATGGCCAAAGTGAGGAGGTGCTGGCGGCGACCGCTGGACTTCACGGTGGTACTGTGACATGTATGTGGCTTTTCTTCTCCACTTGCGCTTCTCCCCCGTGCTCGCCCTACTTTTAACTAGCACATCACACTTATCGTTGCTCAATCGTGCCTTGGTAACGTCATGGGCCTTGACATCCAGCTTTTTCGTGACGAGGCGTCCGCCGACCTCGTGCGCGAGTCGCAGCGCCGGCGCTTTGCAGAACCCGGTGTGGTGGACCTGGTCATCGAGCTGGACAAGAAGTGGCGCCGCACGCAGTTCTTGTCTGAGGCCAGTAAGAAGATGATCAACATGATCAGCAAGGCGGTGGGCGCCAAGAAGAAGATGAAGGAGGAGGATGGCGTGATTTCCGAGGTCCCTGCGGCTATTCTCGCGGCCGCCTCCGAGGGCTCCGTTGCTGACGAGGACCTCAACGGCCTCTGCATCCTCCAACTGAAGGAGTTTTCCAAGTCCCTTGCAAGCCAGGTGGCCAACCTCGCCAAAGAGGCGGAGGAGGTGGTGTCGGCGCGCGACAAGGTCATGGGCAATGTGGGTAACTTGATTCACGAGAAGGTGCCGGTTTCCAACGACGAGGACACCGGCAACGTGGTGGTGCGCGTATGGGGTGATGTCACGAGGAGGATGAAACTCAGCCACGTGGACATCATGGAGCGTCTTGGGCTGATGGACACATCCAAGGCGGTGACGGCCATGGCTGGTGGCCGTGCGTACGTCCTCAAGGGCGGCCTCGTGCAGCTGCAGATGGCCCTCATGTCCTACGCGTTGAGCTTCCTCGTGGCGCGTGGCTACGAACCCTTCTACCCTCCGTTCTTCCTCAACAAGGACGTAATGCGGGAGGTGGCCCAGCTCTCCGAGTTTGACGAATCACTCTACAACGTCTCTGGCGACGGCGACGATAAGTACCTTATCGCAACGAGCGAGATGCCCATCGCCGCCTATCACCGCGGCAGGTGGTTTGGGGAGCTGAAGGAGCCCATCAAGTACGCAGGGGTCTCCTCGTGCTTCCGCAAGGAGGCTGGTGCACACGGTCGCGATACCCTCGGCATCTTCCGCGTGCACCAGTTCGACAAGGTGGAGCAGTTTGTTCTGTGCTCCCCCCGCGACGATGAGTCGTGGCGCATACTGGAGGAGCTCATCAGTGCCTCCCAGGAGTTCAACGAGAGCCTTGGCCTGCCGTACCGCGTGGTCAGCATCTGCTCAGGGGCGCTGAACAACGCTGCGGCGATGAAGTATGACCTGGAGGGCTGGTTCCCGGGCTCTGGAGCGTTCCGGGAGCTCGTGTCGTGCTCCAACTGCACGGACTATCAGGCGCGCAGTGTGAACTGCCGCTACGGCCCGAATCTTAAGGGCACCGCCGCCAACGCCCCAAAGGAGTATTGCCACATGCTGAACGGCACGCTCTGCGCCGCCACCCGCACTATGTGCAGTATATGCGAGAACTATCAGACGGACGAGGGCGTCATCATTCCGGAGGTGCTTAGGCCGTATATGATGGGAACCGATATGCTACGCTTCCCCGTGGGCACAGTTGTGGAAGGAGAAGCGGCGCCGTAAGTTTTTAAAGGGAGAGGTCAGTACATGCGAGCGAAATAACGACGTGTGGTGCACAGGTTTACAAGTTCAACGCTGAGACAATGCTGCACGCCTACTATATGAAAGAAGCAGGTGGATGGGGAGCCGTCGGATCACTGTGGATCTCTGATAGTAGCCAGACACATCCAGTGCGGCGCTGCCTGGCACGGGCCCGTACTACTCGTTTGCCGCCATCGCTATTTCTTTCCGTGTTTTGTTTTCATCGTTTTTATAGGCGAGCCATGGCAGAGCCGGGCGTTGGGCAGAAACGGTCGCACTGTGCCCTCCTTAGTCCCTTGGGGTTACCCAAGTCGCCCGGTACCAAGCTGCAGGCGGAGTCCGAGGACTACCTGCGCGAGGTGCTCACCGGGTACGCGCCGCTGGTGCGCGCCAGAGCGGAGACTCCGCGCGCAGGTGCATCGCAGCCAGAGAGCTATACAGGGATGCGTTTACCGACGGCTGACGTGCTGAGCAGTCGTTACCGGAGGCTTGTGAAGATTGGCGAGGGGAGCTTTGGCGAGGTGTACATCGTGTACGATACGGTATCCGGGACGTACCTCACGATGAAGCGCATGCGGCGTCTGCTGCACTCGCGCGGCAAGTCTCTCTTCGGGCTCCACAACACAACCTTCCGCGAGCTGCAATTGCTCACCACGGTCCAGCACCCGAATATTGGTACTGTGCTGGACTACCACCTTCTCGTGGACGGCACACTTCTTCTTCTGATGCCTGTTGTGGCGCACGATCTGGTCTCACTGACGCGCACGTGGATACAGCCGACGCAGCACGGCAGGTTGGTGGGGTCACAGCGCATGCCGTTGCCCGTGGTCAAGTGTCTCTTCTTTCAGATCCTCCGCGGGCTGGCTTACCTGCACAAGCACAAGATTATCCACCGGGACCTGAAGCCGAGCAACGTCATGGTGGACCACAACGGTGTAGTGAAGCTGATTGACTTTGGCTGGGCTCGGTTCCTCGCAGCGGAGCGGGGGGGTCGCATGACGGGACCTCCATGCACGGTGCACTACCGGCCGCCCGAGGCACTGATCGGCGGGGAGGCAGCCGGTCACTACAGCTTGCCTGTGGATGTGTGGTGCTGTGGTTGCATCCTGTTTGAGATGTTGACTGGCGGAACGCTGTTTGTGAAAGGGCGTACGGAGGCCGAGGCGCTCATGTGCATTGTCGACTGGCTCGGCTCGCCGCGCTCGAATAGCCGTGTGTACTACGGCCGCGGGACGAAGGACACTGGTGTGACTATCCGGCAGGGTCGACCGAACTCCTTCGTGCGCCGGTGCCAGGCGCTGTCCATTGCAGAAAATGAGGCTGCATTCATGAACGAGATGCTCCGGCTGGAACCACAGGAGCGTGCGAGCGCGGAGGTGCTGCTGGGACACAAGTGGTTCCAACAGCACCCTGCAATGTGCTCACCATGTGAAGTGACGCTGCCAAAGCACAATACTTACCGCTGGCTAGACTCTGCCCGGCGCCGAGAGGTGGTCTGAGTGACAGTGGACATGGCGCGATGGACTGGTCCCACGGAGTGTGTGTGTGTGTGTGTGTGTGTGTGTGTTGCTGCTGGCGAAATGGGTCTGGAGGGGGCCGAAAGAGGCGCAGGAGTTCGCCGCCCCTCATCCGTGATTCAGCATGCACAGATGGGGTAGGTGTGATTTGTTACGGGATGAAGACGTGTTCATGGCTGTTTCATTGGGTGGTTCTATTTTTGATTTCCCATTTGTCTTTCTTGGTGTTGTTGTTGTTTAATCGCTACGAAAGTTTTAAGTGTCGTGCTGGTGCGTAGTGTTTAGTCGTGCTGTAGAGTACCGCAGTTGCTCCCGAGCTGGTTTTCTTCGCTCCCACGGGGTTTACACTTCTGCTGTGCTGCTCGTGGTGTGGGGAAATACCACCAGACTTTATTCGTGGGCGGCTGCTGCGTGTGCAGAGGTAGGCCACTGGATGATATGTTGTGGCGGGAGTGCAGTCGGGATCACTACCTCGATTTGTTTGCAGACAAAGAGATGCGTTTGAGTGGGGAAAAGAAAAGCTGCTGTGTAACGCAGGAGGAGCTCTTTGAACGGCTGGCGGAAGAAGCCGTATTGTCGGAGCGCATTGTATCCCTTGAGGAATACAAAGAGCCAACTGGGTCATTTGGGCTGGCGAGCCTGATGGGCAAGCCGAGTTACTTCGTGTTGATTGAGACGCGTCTTTGGTGGTGGTCCTTCGAACACCGTGATGATGCTCTCGTAATTCAGCGAGGGAAGAACTTTTCCAATGTTCAGAGCCGTTGCAGAGGACGATATCGCAGTACCAAGGGGCTTGTGGAGTCCTGGCCGGTATTGCTTCGTCGACGGGTCTTCTCAAAGGGCCGAACACTGCGGGAACTGCTGCTCGCTATTCTCAACGCTGGGATGTTTGAAGCAAAAGGTTTACAGTCATCCTCACAAGAGTTCACGGTGCTTGTGTTTAATGTGTGCCATGAGCAGCAATCTTCGAATTTAGGCCACTGATAATGTTAGGGGGAGGGGTACTGCCGATCTGGTGTGTGCATCCCTCCCCATACGCCTATCATCATGCCTTCATCACGAAATGTGGTTTGTTGGTAGCGATGCGTACTCCCATACGGATTTTTTTTTTTTCCTTTACAACTGCCTTTTCTGTTGTTTTGTCATTTTAGCGGCTGTCACTTAACACGATGCATGTACCGACACGCATGGGCACACAAGCTATCGGCGTTGTGGAGATGCATAGAGAGGTGTATGAGGAATGGCGAGGTGAAGTGCTGTCATTCCCACGTGGTACTCAGCGGAGATTGTGTTGTTGTTGTTTTTCTATTGGATTTGCCGGTTGGGGCTACAGTGCCACAATGCGTAGGAGCGTTTCATCAGCACCGCGCCTCCCACTGTGTTTCGCATGTTTTGTTGTTGTTGTAGCTTGTGTTTCTGCGTGGATGTGAGCAAGCTTTCCTCTTTGGTCTTGTGATTATGTACATTTCGTACGCTTGCTGGCTGCAGCACGCCCTTCATGAGCGTTGCTGTGCTGGGTGATTGTGTTCAGTTGTGACAGACGGCGGAGTATGGCCGAAACGCGTAGGTACCCTTGTCTGTTCCATACTACGGGGTATAGTTCAGATATAGCGTAACTGAATTTCTTTCTGCTAGTGGCTCTTCTTTAGCCCCCTCTTCAGCTCCTTTGCACCTTACCTACTTGTTACCTTTTTGCCTGTTGCTCTGTGGTTTGAGCTCAACAGTGGGCGGTGCTTCTCCACAGAGCAGTGGTGACACAGGGGCACGTGGTGATCACGCGCCCCTTTGAATATGTGCTCATGTGATGCGTGTGGGAAGGGGGGGAGGGGGGAGCATGTGGTTGATAAAGGGTTATTGGCATATTTATCAGTAATACTGCCGCACAATCGTATAGCGAAAGTCGTTTCCTACAGGAATATGACGTCACTTACGCAGACCTTTGCTGCTGACACCGCTGTGAACTGGCGTGGTGGCATTATGGATGTTTTCGTTTGGTGTTGAGTTGGTCTTCAGTGGGATAGGGCCCGTGACAAGGTAGCACGTCATCATACATATTCCTGAGACCTGGGGGGTGCTCGTCATGTCAGCGCCTTTACTGCCACTTGTGACGGCGGCCATGAGTATGATCGCGCCACTGGCTCTTGCCGATCGTTCGTGGGATAACGTGGGTGTCCTGGTTGAGTCACCCGCTCCCAATGCGACTAACGTGCTGCTGCTGACGATTGATCTTACCCCTGAAGTGATGGAGGAGTGCGTACGGAAGAACGTGGAGGTTATTCTGTCGTACCACCCGCCCATCTTCACCTCCTTTAAGCGGCTTACGATGTCTGATTCTAAGCAAAGCATCATTTTGCGGGCCATTCGTGAAGGCATGTCCATTTACTCGCCCCACACAGCACTTGATGCGACCCACGATGGCATCAACGACTGGCTAGCCTCCATTGTCGATCCAAGCGGGACATGCGTGCCGATCCAACCCATGGTACCGGAATTGTGCGGGAAAGCGGTATCGCAGCCCTTTGCAGATGATGTACAAACGGGCGCTGGACGTGTGGTTCACCTCACATCGCCGAAGCCTTTTGTGACGCTCGTGGATGAAGTTAAACGCCAGCTTGAGCTTCAAACGGTGCGCGTGTCTCTACCTGCCGGGTGGGCACGCGACCGACCTATTAGCGTGGTAGCCGTCTGTGCCGGCAGCGGCTCCAGTGTTTTCCGTCAGCTGAAGCAAAAGGTTGACGTGCTCTTTTCTGGAGAAATGGGGCATCACGATGTTCTAGCGGCGAACGCTGCTGGTCAGGCAGTGATTCTATGCGAACATACCAATACCGAGCGCGGCTACTTGGCGAAGAAACTGCTCCCCAAACTACGCGGGCACCTGGGCGAGGATGTCACAATTCTGGTGGCGGATAATGACCGTGACCCTCTCGTCACGTGGTAAGATGAAAGTCGTAGGTTGCTTACGAGCTAGGGCCGCTACATGTGCGTACAGACGAGGAAGGTCTGCCAAACCGTATTCAAGTGCCGGAAGAGCACCACGAGGTGGCAGTGAGGAGTGCCGACGAATAATGTCAGCTGTGTTGCTGCTTTTTTTGAGGCAGGAGCCTTGACACCATGCCGGTTTGCTTTCCCGTGCTTTTCTCCCCACGCTTGCAGAGCTTTTGCTCATTTGTGTAAGCAACGCTAGAGGACGTGCAGTCGGTCTTTTTTTTTCTTCAAGAAGGGGTGCAAGCGGGCTTTCCATTGGCGCCGATTCGATGAGTAGTCTTCGCCGTGCCCCGTTGTGGCCCCCGCCAGAACCGATGGACTCGCCAGAAGCTGTGGCAGATGCCTTAGACCTCTGGTATGAAGAGGCCAGTGCAAATCTACGAACAAACCACCAATCCCTCATGGCCCAGCTACGCAAACTGGAAACCTACCTTCTACACGGGGCCTCAGGTGTGACCTTTGCCAACGGAGCCGCCACGCCCAGTCGCCCCGCTTTGGCGGATGATCGCAACATGAGCACCCCTCTCCTTACGTCAACCCCCGGAAGCCGTTCGCCTGTTGTGGGCAGTCAGGTGGAGCATATGCTTGACAACTTGCGCGCCAAGTCCAACATTGATGCGGGGGTAGAACGTGGTAGGCGGCCTGATCCCGATGGCGTGACAGCGAGTAACCGTACCACGATGCCGAAGGATCCCAATGTACCCTGTAATGTGCTCGTAGAGTTCAAGCGCAAGCGCGTATTGCAGTACAGCTCCCATTGCTATGTAGCTCCAGGCGAATACGTAGTGGTCGGTGGCGACCGAGGCGAAGATATCGGCCTTGTGACACATACATGGGTAGCGGGAAACGCACTGACCCGTAGCGAACCCGAAGTGAGGGAGGGTGCTGGAAAGGTAATGCGTGTGGCCACGGTACTTGAGGTGTCCCAACTGCAGGGCGTGCAGACGGAGCTGGAGAAGCGGGCTATTGAGGTGGCCCAGGAAAAGGTCCAGGAGCATGGGATTGCCATGCGCATCGTGGATGCCGAATATCAGTTCGATCGACGGAAGCTCACCTTCTATTACCAGGCACAGCATCGACTAGACTTCCGCACTCTTGTACGTGACCTCTACAAGACCTTCCGCGCCCGTATCTGGATGGAGCAAGATACACCCATGTGAGTGAACGCGGTAGGCACTGTTACGTAGGTGGTACAGAAGTACCATGAACAGTTATGCGTACTTTGCACGGTGAGAGAGGGACAGCATGGCGAAGGGCGCAACGAGCTGAGACATGCCGCACCTGTGCTGGGCCCCGCAGTGGCCAAACTGACCGCTTGCCAGCGTCCTGGACCTTTCTGTGAAACTGTTAGGAGTGAGATGGAGAGGAGGGTCGGGGGAGACTTCTCAGTGTGCATGTGAGAACCCATGGAGATGAAAAGTGCAGCTCTCCAACGGTGACGAAGAAGCTTGTGAAAACTGATGATGAGACTAGCTTTTGCTCACACACATAAATACACCCCCCTGGCGATGCCGGCTACCCTACCGTGGTGCCAGGGTTGGCGGCACGCTGCCGGCTACCAGGGGAAGAGCAAACCTGTTCACTAGCACTCTGGGGTGGACGTGGGCCAGAGTCAGTTCTACCGTACACGTGCAGACGTGCTACACTCACCACCTAGCGACCCCTCTTGTTCCTTAGTGGAATATCGAAAAGAGCCCTGAATGCATCTTTCGTGGCGTCCAGTGGAATGCTGAGGGAGGGGGTGGCCGATACTTAGCACTTACGTAGCACATGCAGGGTAAACGCATACTGGCATCCATATTCCCCCCCGAGCTTATGAGACGCGGCGTACCATGCGCTCCCCTTCTGTCAGCGGCCGTACTGTGTCCCTATGGGCGCTTGCTGCGCTCGCGTAACGTTAAATCAGCAGAGCGGAGAAAGTTGGAAGGAGGTGAATGGAGAACAAGCCGACAATTGGCTCACAATCCCCGTGCACATCCACTCACATATTCACAATCTTCCTAAGTGTGGCATTGCAAAGTATATTTAGATGCAGCAGGCTGTAATTGAAGCAAGGAGAGAGTGGGTTTGACAGGTGCACTTAACACTTCTGTGGTGAGATGCACTATACGTGTGGTCATAGCTAAGCACGACATTCATATGGAAAACAGCGGGGAGCGTGTCAACAAACGAATTCCCCTCTACCCAGTACGAACTGGTGGTGGGCTTTTTTGTTCCTTTTGCGATGGTCAATCAGCCTGTTTTCAGGAGTGTACGTTATCCCATCTACTGCTTGCTCTATTTATCCTGGCACTCGGCCTCTCCTTCTCAGAGCCCCTCAGCTGTGGCCAAACGTACCCCGCGATAGTGATCCATATTCCTTTCCCGTAGCACCACCACCGTAGACGCGGTACATCTTCTCAATTTTTTGTTTGTTTCTTCTCCAACCACCCGACGTGCTCCTCGACGCACGCGGCACGGATATAGATAGAGTATAGGCACCCATCCAACTTGTCCGTGGGTCCTTCTCCTGAGCATTGTTTATAGTGCTACTAATGCCGTCTAAAGCATATACCTCCTCTTACCAGACAGACGGAGTCCATCGGACCCCGTCTGAATTATCTTACGAGCCATCTCGTCAGGGGGCATTTACGATACCACTCCGGGCGAGTGGTGGGGTAATGACCTTTCACGGTGCCCCACTACGCAGCCCGAAGGCCCCCCTCAACGGCCACATTCTGCCAAATGGGATGAGCAGTGGAAGCGGAAGTAGTGCAAGTTCGTGCTCTTTTGTCTCCTCATCGAGTACCAGGAGCTCCACATCGTCATCTCGTACTACGCCATCATCGTACTACTCTCTAAGTGGCGCCTCGGACTCCAGTAGTTCGGACAGCAGCCACGAGGTTTTGCATTCAGCTTCCAACCATCGTCGCAGGGGTCAGAGGCATGCAAGCGATCGTTCACGTATGAGGAGATGCTCCTCGCCTGCGCGTCACTCAAACCGTGGGAGGCTTAGTATCCCCAGCGCGACAGAGGTGGCAGCCGCGGTGGTCGCTATCCAGAGCCTTCTCAAGAGAGGGCAGGTGTGCGGCATACTGGGACTGGACACGGCCGACGCTAGGGAGTACACCTCGAAGGAGGTAATTCGGCGAGCGCTGCGACATTCGCTGCAGTTCAGTGAGATAAATAATTTAGCGCAGCTACAGCGGTTGATGGCTCTTAATAACACCACGCAACCCTCCGAAGGCTCTGTACGCGATAGTACCCCCGCCAACGCCCAGGCTCATGAGGCCGCAGGGCAAGGCATGAATCGCGTGAGTACCTTTCGGTCAAACAGCAGCAGCACTGCTATTCGAACGGTCATTGACGATGTGCCGGTGGCCAGTGTCCCTGGATCCCGTTCAGCCAGCTGCTTACCCCCGCCGCACCCCCTCATTACTGGAGTACATCATGATTCCTCTGATGTTCAGCGGCGGGGTTCTGCCCAAAGCGCGTCTTTATTAGATGATGAGAGTAAGCCAACAGAGACAGGTACCATGCATACGGCAAGCGGGGATTGCAACGAGCCCAACGACGGTGCTCCCCTACCACGTGCTTCCTCGATAACGGAAATCGAGGTGGCGTCGGCGATGGTGCTGGACAAGTGCCCCCAGGTAGACTTCGAGTCGCCCTCGGGGCGAGCAGAAATGCTGCCGCAGCCATCATGGACGGATAGCAATTCTGCACAAGCAATTCCCATCGCACTCATCAACCAACCGTCGACCAACAATGTGCACCAGCAGCACACCAATGTTAGCCCTGCCCCTTCCGCTGCACATGACAGCGCACACGCTACAGTACCGCAGGAAGCGACGCACAGCAGTCCATTCTCTGTCATCATAAGCCAAGGGGGAACAAGTGAGAGCCACCAGTTACCACTCTCTACAACAGAATTCAGTACGGGAGAGGTACCGCAACAGGCATTAGCGATTGGAAATAGACCCGTTCCCCTAGCCTCCCCCCCAATGGCTGTCACCGCCGGCACCCAAACCGTTGGACAACGACGGAGCCGATCACGAAAGATGACGAAGAAAGAAGATGCTGCCGCTGGCCCTACGAAGCGTCAGACGTCCCCTGAGCTGAATGCGACGCTGCTTGGCGGACAGCCTCCTGCTGGTGCTCGCACGCCCGTGGGGAAGCCCACGCTGCTTAGTCCTGCCGCACCGAGCGGTCGCTTCTTGTCCCCTCAGGCAGGTGGAAACTCCCCCCGAGAGGAGCAGCAGATGGTTCCATGCGCACCGCTTGCATCCTTCCCGCCTCTTCACCAGGGGCAACCTTGGTCACCGGTCTCTCATAACTGGCCTTGCCAGGCGCCCGCCAGCATCACGCACGCTGGAGCCACGTTATCGAACGCGGAGCAGAACATAGCTATGCAGCCACTATGGTACATTACTGCGACGTCCGGTGTAGTGCCCAACCAGGAGTTCAAGCAGATGTTGTGCTCTGAATATGTAGCTCCTCGCGCACCCACAGGTGGAGACCCGCTGGAGGCGACGCAGACCACTGGAGCACCTCCCGCTTCCGCAAAAAAGGTGCGCAGGCACAAGCCAAAGAGTCTGCACGAACCGTTTGAAAAGTCGATGGCTGGTGCTCCCTCGCGGGAGGTCACACCCAGGGAACCGCTTGCGGAAAGTGTACCACCGAACGAGATACCTGTGGTACCGAACGGTGCCCGTAGTGCGGCCGAGCCCGCCTCCGTCAATGGCGCTGCCCAGCACGAGCGGGATTCTCTGCTGATCTTTCCCCCATCCCCTTTACTGACTGCGCCTGACATGCTGCCGCCTGGTACACGTTCTGGAAAGGTGCGCGCTGGCTGTTGTGGTAACAGTGGGCCGACTCCAGACGAGGACCGCCTCTCTGAGTCCAGCGATTATGACTGTAGTTGTCCTTGCGATGGTGGCTGCTGCGGCTGGCTTAGCCGTGCAATGCACTGCTGCTTCCCCTGCTGCTATGGGGACGATTCGGCGAGAGACTCATAACGCTGTGGTACTACTAGATGCTGCAGCGTATATGCTCATGTACACTTCGTGTTTGTTGGGGGGGTACCAAGAGCACGACTTCATTCCACACCAAGCTGTTCTGCGTGCAGCCATGGTGGTATGGGAATGGGTGGAGTATGGAGAGACCGGAATACACCTAAAATGTGGGCGCTTCACGGGGGCTCCGTGAATGGCTTTCATCCGCCCTATGCTTGGACCGTTAGGGGGTTGCCTTCGCCGTAGTGCACAGGGTGGCGTGGCACTTGTGTGGGAGGGGTGAGGGGGGAGCGGGTGGAGTAACGTGAGACGCCAAGTCTTGCGTTGGGCCCACAGGGAGGTGGATCTTTGTGATGCAAGGCAAGGTGGACATGCCCACCGAACAACATCTTGTCGGTATCATCCCAATGACCGTGGAGGGTCGCATGGCGATTAACACTCTATGTGCTGTGGTACGATGAGGACGTGTATGTCGATACCTCTGTATCACCTTCCCCCGTCATACGTTCACCCACAAGCACACGACTCCGTATGGTGATATATATATATTTTTCCCCCACCAGTCACGTGGCACTCTTGTACACACGGTAGTGTTCCTTAAAATTACGGCAGGGGAATTAGTCCCCACAAATTCAGCAGGGCACCACGCTTCGCTTGTATATTAGACTTGTGTTTTATTAATTGCACAGCACCGCATCGAAATCCCAACATGGAAGGGCGCCCAACACAACGCGAAAAGGAGATATACACCATCCTGCGCGATAAGTGCGACACCCCTCAGGTGGTTTTCTGCACGCACGAGCCGCTGCAGTTGCGCCGGCATGGATCGTCAAAGCGAGTCCTGCTTGTCGCCACCAGGTTTTACACGTATCTCATCAAGTGTAAAGGCATGAAACTGTACGTGCGCTGGGTCAACCGCTCCATCAACATCTCATCCACATCCACCTCGTTGACTATCTCTGGCACACCGGATGACCCAGTACGGGGCCGTGAGCGACAAAAGGGTGTCGAAGGAGAGAGGGAGGGATTCGAAACGGTTACGCTTTCTGGCAGGAGTGCCGCTGACGTGAAGAGCATGGAGAACACTCTAAAGCTGCTTGTCAACAGTGCTCAGCGTACCGCCGCCGCACTGCAGCGAGAGGAGTGTGGGGCCTACGATGATAAAACTGCCTGGCCAGCTGAAGCTGGTGGGGGAGCCGAGGAAGATGGGGATTCCGGTTCGTCTGCTAGCGAAGGAAACAGCGAGTCACGCGCGCAGGCAGATCACGTTGCTCTCGCCATGCTTACTTCCGAAGACGGCAAGCCGCTTTCAGAGGCTCAGAAATTGCTTGGCATTGCCCCATCACGATACATTGCTGTAACCTCTCTCGTCGATGGCGAGTTTGCAGATTACACGACGCTGAAGAATGCCTACATGCGGCACGAGGAGGAGGCTCTTCTGAGTGATTTAGAGATTCTCATTCGCGGCAACAAAAGTCAGGTGGAAGCATTGTGTGAGTTGCATTACCCCGCCTTCATTCACGCTGCTGAAGAATGCATCGCCATCTCTGAGGAAGATGCTCAAATGGTTGGTAAGGAACTGAGCGGTACCACCGCCCTTGTACAGGCGGCAGTGGTGGATATGAAGCAGGCAGCCGAAAGCGTGTGCCTGTCACGCACTATACGGGATAATCTCATGCAGGTGCGTAGCTTCGTCTCGCAAGCCTTGGCAGTGGCCGAGTATCTTGAGACAGCTGAGGCGCAGGTGCAGAAGGAACAGCTCATTGGGGCCGTTTTGTCTTTACGTGAGTTGGTGCAACTGGCGACGCCGATGGCAGAGCATGCGCTAGGGAAGTACGCTCTGCGCATGCGAATACCTGCCCTCTCACAGACCATCTGCCACCACGCTATACAGCACTTTAACCTGTGGCTTCAGCTCCTACGGGAGCAAGCATACCCCATCGGGTCAGCGGCCCTTGCCTGGGCGGGGGACATTAAGCCGGGAAAAATTACAAAGCGTATCGTTATCGCCCCGGCGGGGGACGACTGGTGGCTGGCAGAAGACTTTGACAGCGCCGCCATTGTGGTTGCGCCGTTTGCGCAAGCTGAGGCCATTGCCAAAATTTGCAATGGAGCCGCCATCCAAGAAGTATTTCGCGAACTGCGATGGGAGGAATACTTTTCCAGGTGCTACACGGAGGCGCGGGCACAGCATTTGCAGGCAAGCTGTGTGGAAACGCAGGGTGTGGCCGATGGAACGCCGGCCCATGAGGTGGTGGCTACCTTTGAGCGCTACTGCGCGACCGTCTTGGGGTTTGTGTTGGTGGAGGACCTTGTGTACAAAGCAACTTCCCCCCATGTGCAGTCCAAGACCGAGATTCTGCAAACGTGGGATAAGATTGGCCTGATTGTAGGGGAGCGGGCACGGAATGTCTCGCAGGCATTGCTGGCAGACCCCAATTACACACAGCACATGGAGGATCTCTTCCGGGTGCTGCGTAACCTCGTGCATTACGCGGTGGACAACGTGAAGTGTGTCGATCTGAGTCCGCTAGTGCTCTCCCGTGTGGTGGAGACCCTGAGCGACAACATCATAAGTTTGTGGCTGCAGGAGGCTTGCATCGCGTGCACAGACCTGATTCTAGCGGACAGTCTTTCCCCCCTCACAGTGTCCTCTGCTGAGGAATTCGAGCGATACGTCACGCGCTACTACTTGCACCAGTGCCCATCCCTGGAGTTACCCGTTCCCCAGACGTATGACGGGGGAAAGCTTTCACTCCCCTACTCAATCCAGGTTCCCCTCATTGGTGAAAGGGCATCCCACTGTTTATCGCAGTGCTTTGCTATTGCCGTGATGGATAGCACATCGGCGGTGCGGCAGTCTGAGCTGAACAACGTTGATTCTATGCTGCTCAAATACATCTCGGTTCTCTTCCGCACCGTTGCGGAAAGCATGATGGGTCAACTCCAATGCATAGACCGTCGATCGGTGTTGCAGTTTGCCGTCTTCGTGACGTCTTGCTCCGCCATGTCGGTCATCATTTCGTGCGTAGAGCAGCAGTTTATGCTGCGCTGGCTTGGCGATTACGGCGGGGACGAGCGGCAGAAGCTCGGCGTCCCAAAGCTTCTCCACTCCTCTGCGGTGTTGTTCTCCAAGAACATTCAAAAGGGGATTGCCGGGCTTCTGGACGCCTGTGTTGCGGACGTGGAGGACCGGCTACGCGTGACCACCACATATGCTTACTGGAAGAAGCAAGCAGAACGGACGTATGATGATTGGACACTGGAGGAAGACGAAGGACTGGAGGGCGCGATTGAGTACGTACTCGACCTCATCCCGCAGCTTCTGGCAATTCTTCAAGCCACTGTCGTACGTAGCGTGGTGGGTACGGTGCTTGCGCATACAGGCACCCTCATACACGAAAACATAGAGGCAGCCATCACCTCTGCCGTCGCCAACGGCCAACGCGATTTTGAAATGCTGCGAATGTGTGTGGCAGGCTTTGAAGCCCGCTGTACCGTTCTTATCCCTGATTGGCAGAAGCGGCTCAGTCGTTTCTTCACGGACCTCACGGCGGTGCAACGATTCCCGCTGGCTGTTTCCAGCATCGCGGAGGACTTGCGAGAGTGGATTTCTCGCAGAGAAGCGCAACATTCGGTGTCCAAAGCGAGCCAACCGCAAATCGTTGCCGGACTTGGAGATGCTGGCAAGGTGGTTGCCAAACGCTTCCAGGCTGTGGGGAAAAGTATGGCAGCTACCGCCGGTGCGCTCTCTGGGCCGAAGAATCACTAGTACGCCCGCACGAATGGACGAGGCGAGCACACGGTTGTGTTTCGTGGAGTGGGCAATTTTGTGTCCCCGAGGGGCGGTCTATTACACTTGCCCGTGATCAGTGTTGGCCCTTTGGCGGGCTTGTGCGTTTGCAAAAAAAAAAAAAAAGGAAGACACAGCTCTCTCCAGTCGGTGTATATTAGTGCGGCGTGTGGTATGCGTGAAGCAGGATGTTTTAGTACGTCGTAAGTGAAGTCATCTCCCTGGTTTCCTACCGCGTTCCTTCCACTTTCTCGTTCCAACTCTCCTGTACGTGCGTCGCCCGCTTCGGTGGGTGAATGCGAATAATGCTAGCGAGGCAACTATTGCGATACGCCCAGTTTGCAGTTGCGGCTGGGGGGGGGGGGTTGGTATTGGAGTGGGAAGCACAACGATTCCTCTTCACCGGCGCACGGCTGATCCTCAAGGTGCGGAAACACTGAGCGAGAGACAGATGAGCGTGGCGGAAAAGTTGGCGGCCTTCCGTTACTTCTCGGCGGGTCGAGAACTCTCATGGAAGCCCATTCGGGCGGTTGATGTGTCCTATTTCCAGCAGCATCCACCCGATCTCCGGCTGATGAAGAACCTCGTCTCGGTGGTCTCCGATTGTATACTAACGGTGCCCTCCGTGCAGGCGGCCTCAGCAGAGGACCTCACGCAATTGTTTCGCGTGATGCAGCTGGCACTACAGTTCACATTGTGGTCGCAGAATGTTATCAAGGAGCAGTTGGTGGATAAGCAGCACGTGGATTCCGTTCGGAAAATAGGCCTAGGCTACGTGGAACAGCTAGAATCGAAGCAGGAGGAGCTCTCGAGAAGCTTGCATGACATCACAGCGGAGCGCAACGCTCTCTCTTCCGCGTCTATTGGCCTTAATAAGCGCCTTGCGCAGCTG
Organism: Blechomonas ayalai; assembly: GCA_020509355.1. Taxonomy (NCBI): domain Eukaryota; phylum Euglenozoa; class Kinetoplastea; order Trypanosomatida; family Trypanosomatidae; genus Blechomonas; species Blechomonas ayalai. The sequence continues at coordinate 130,536 of JAIZPF010000024.1, read as the reverse complement.
GAGGCAGTTATAAGTCGAATGGAGAAGGAACTGACGTTTGAGCGGGCGCGATCTGCCGAGATGATGCAGTCGGCGCTTCAGCAGAGACAGCAAGCAACTGAGAATGGGGAGAAGCAAGTAGTGCCGCAGCACGCCACACAACTGGCGGCACCGTCCGGTCCGTATGTAGATGCGAAGGGGTGCATCCGGTGGCAGAGCGATGTTTACGGTCAACGACGATGTCCCCTATGTCACCGTCAGGCAAAGGAGCCGACGAGGCACTATCTGAGGCGCACCGGCTCGCTCGACGAGACGAGCATGACGGATTGCACAGAGCTCTCACACGACGCGTTGACTCGGGGAGACCGAGGCCGTCCCGGTTTCACTAGCAAGGAACAACGAGACATTCATCAGCAAAACGGCTGGGCATCCCTCTCGCAGCTGAGACAGCACGAATTTGACTGCACCGCCTCTGAGTGCCCATCCCCCCAAAGAGGCGTGCTCTACAACGGTTCTGGGGCATTGCCGGCGTTCCCGACCCAACAGCGTACCTCCAGTCCGGCAAGCCCCCCTAATGGGTGTGTACAAGCCTGCAACGAGCAGCTAGTGAAGGTGTTCTCAGCAGTGGAAGCGATAAGAAACGATCTTCAAAAGCAGGTCGCCCGAACCGACCGCCACGCACTGGCGGAGAGCAAACGATTAGAGGGCGTAGTGGCCCAACTAGAGCACGCGCTGCGGGAGGAACAGGAGAGAGGCCGGCGAGAGATGCTGGACTGTATTGAGCGTGTTCACGGCACGGTTCGACAGTGCGTTGAGAAGGCGATGGAAGCACAGGGGAAGCGACGGTCTCACCTAGCTATGTCGTCATCTGGGCAGCGGCCTACCGCATCCACGTCCAGAGACAATGGGGAGGCCCAGGAGGCTCTGGCATCTGCCTTGCGCAACAAGCCACCATGTGTGGTGACCCAAGTGCCAATCTCCCTCCCTGTTAAGTCGCTCCACTCACGACACACGGACATGCCGGCGAGTACCACGGCCAGCTGTGTGGGTGGGAGCCCGCTCTCGCTGGATCTTGTTAGTGGACCGGCCTTTGGCGCCTCCTCTCTCCAGGAGGTCTCTCGTCCTTCCGATTTGCATGGTCCACTAAAGGATGGGGGTAAATCTGGAGCGCAGGAGACGGTAGGGAGGGTGACAGCGCAGATACGAGACAATCTGACCAGTCCAGTTCTCGGCTCACTCGATGTGTCTTCGTCCATCACGGAAAACTGCAGCGGTGTCTTGCTAGGTACCTTGAGCCATACGGGCACGATCACCAGAAACGATGAGGGTACAAGCGGTGGTGCAACGTGGTCCAGTGATACCCGCCACGTCTCCCGGGGCACCCCCCGTGAAGCGCATGGTGTGAGTGGCGATGATCAGCTTGCCACCACCTCGCTCACAGCGAGCATGTCGCAATCCAAAAGCGAGCAACCTTTGGGGGAGGTGCAGGGGGATCATGCGTTTCTATCACAGAGTCGATCACCCGCTGTAGTACTTGATGCGGCATCCGAAGAGGTGCAGGCACCCTGCACACACTGCCGGCAGCGTTTTCGTTCATCTTCTCTTGTGGTGCATCAAGAATCATGCGATATGCGGCTCATGAAGTGCCCCAATTGCAGGCGAAATGTAGTGGCTCGCCTCATGCCCCGCCATGTCTGCAGTCGTGGTGACTCACTCAATAGATCCGTGGACAAGAGTCAAGCTGCTTCGGAAACATCGGATGGAAGTATCTCTGTAAGCCACGCTTCATCCATTTTGTTGCGAGAGGCACAGAAAGAGTTAGCGGCGTTGATGGTGGAGAGTGAACCGTAGGACTTGCTAAAGGGGGGGGGGTGGAGGGCGCAGCTGAGGCAACGGTGCATTGGATGGAAGTGTTCGCCTTCGCTCGCAGGTGGTGTGCTGTGTGTCGTGTACATCAAGTGCTGCAGAGACAATGTGTTTTTTTTTCTTTCTCTATGGGTACACGTTGGATCTACTGTGCTTGCGCAGGATGTTTAATGCTCGCCGTGGGGCTGCTGGGGTTTCGTTTTCATGTGAAATTTCTGAAGCTGCGTTATTGACGGTTGCGCGATCTACTTTCTGATGGGCTTTCTCATGTAACTCGCGAACCATTTGCAGAAAGTCGCTTACAGAAGAAAGCCACTTATACTTCTTTTTCAGGTCCCCGCCCTACAAGGAAAGGACAGAGAAGCTAAAAGTATAAGGGGGTTGAGTTTCTTGTGGTGTATCAGGATAGTGGTGGAGTAGACGGTACTTTCGCCTGACATGTCGTCTGCCGATTTGTTTAAGAAGTTCACCCTGCAGAATGTGGCCCAGATCGCGAGTAGCAGCCAAAAGGAACAGATGCAGGTTCGCGGAGATCTCATCGAGCAGTTTCCTGAGCTGGAGGAGCACTGGGAGGAGATACTGCCGAAGAAGCAAGAGATATACGTCATTCGCTGCCAGGGTCAGGTGCGGTGCATCACGCTGGTCAGTCCCCAACCAGAAGTGCTCTTCTTCAACCATCACGATGGGCCGTACATGCCCCACTTAATGCTGCTTCACAAGTATCCCCACATGCTACGCAGTCATCAGGTAGATATCGGTGGCTGCCGCTATGTCATCTCCGGCGCCGATGTGATGTGCCCTGGCCTTACCTCCGCAGGCGGAGTCATTGGGGACAACATTGAGGCCGGTAGCATCGTGGGTGTTTATGTGGAGGGGAAGGAGCATGCCGTGGCGGTGGGCATCACCCTGATGTCTTCTGCAGAGATCGCGTCGAAGAACGCCGGTCACTGCATTGAAAACGTGCATCATATTGGGGACGGTCTGTGGATGAACCCCATTCTGAGTGCCTCGCATATCAGCGCATGACCACTTGAGAGAGTCGATGTGCCTGTCCGGCAGCGAGAGGGGAGGAGAGAGAAGGAGGAATGGGGTACCGGAAGGGACCGGGATTTCCCTATGTCCACCGCTCCCCTTAGGGACCACTTTTCTAACACTCTTCCTTTGTGGGTGACTGGCTGTTAAGTAAACGTTTTGGATGTGGGAATGAGCTGGGCTTCACGCCCTCTGTCAGGGTTGTGCAGGGTACCGGATGGGGTGGGGGGAGGGGGTAACGTTGGCAACTCAAGCACACGGTGTGGAAGGGGGGGTCTGCTTCTGTGGGGCAGTTCGGTCTTCGATCAGGGATAAGGCATTTTGCGGTGTTCTACACCACTCTTCCGTTATGCCGCGTGGCAATCCGGCAAGTCACATTCTTTTTTTTTGTTATTCCTTGCTTTGTTGTTGTTATGAGTTGGGGGGTCGACGTGTGTGCGGTGTCGTGCCACACACAATGAACGGCAGGGTGCCTGAGCCACAGGATCCACTATTAGGAGAGTCCGCGTAAGCGAGTAGAAAGAGCGGGGAGAGGGCACGGCGTGGAACTTAGCCTATGCTCCACTGGACTGCACGGCGTTCCCTCAAGTACATCACTGGAGTTCGCGCTACGCCAGGTGGCTCCGCTGCTTCCTTGCTCGATGACTACTCGCAGAACAGTGGAGGAAAGAGCGGTGCCAACGTTCCTTCCTCCCAGCGATACTACTATGAGAAGCACAGAGGGCAACCACTCACTGGTGGAAGCAACGGGCACTCACAACGGCACACCTTGATGCAGCTTCGACTGGGTGAGGCGCAGCTGCTGACTTCCACAGAGGGACAAATATCCAACTTGAACGAGGCGCACCCTCTCTTTTTTGCCCAAACGTCTCCGCGAGGGGCGGGCCTTTGTGTTTCGCTCGTCTTGGCGCTCAAAGACCTGCGTATCCGCCGGCTCACCGAATTGCAGGGCGCCCTCATCCCTCTAATGCTGAAAGGCAAGCATGTCATCGCACACTCTGAAACCGGAACTGGAAAGAGCTTCGGCATTGCGCTGGCAATTGCTAACCGCATAATTCGTGACAACCTCAACTATCGTCTACATACTGTGATACTCGTACCGACAGAGGAGCTTGCACTGCAGTACGACAAGTGGTTTCGACACTTTGGCGGGTGCACCTCGCAGGTTGTTCAGGCTGCGATAGAAAGTATCCCTCTTGAGGCACAACTAGCTAAGCTGCACAATATTCAGCCCCACGTCCTGGTGGGTACACCACAGCGCATCGCTGATATCACTCGCCTGAGCCCCACGATTATCAGCGAGAAGCTGCGGAGAAAAGTGGACTGTGTGGTGCTTGACGAGGCGGACCTAATCCTGTCCACCGAGATAATGTATGGTCGGCAGCACATGAATGGCGCCAACCTGGTGGATCGCCTTTTCCGTAGCCGCCGGGAGGAAGTCCCCGCGCAGCTCGTCGCGGCTAGTGCGACCGTGGATGGCACAACCGCCCGAGCCCTGAACACATGGACCCGCAATGACAAGGCGGTACGTCTCACCACGAGTTTTGTTGAGCACACCATCCCACCTACGATTACCTTCTACTTTTATCCAGAGAGTGTGCAGTACCCGCTAGTACGTGGACTGGAACTGGTGCTGCGATTAATCTGCCGTCAGTGCGACCGCCCTCGTATTCTACTATTTACGGCAGCGAACGATGTGCTCCCGCTATGCCAGATTCTTCAGGAAAAGCTGCTGCCACTCATTCCCGAAGCACAATCTTTTTTGGAGAGTGGCCGGAAGCCGCGGTGCTTTGCCAGCCCACTACACTCACTGCCTGCGGAAGATAGCCTTGCGCGGGGTAGGCGGGACGACCGACGCACATCTGTCTCCGCGCAGCAAATCATTTCGCAGAAGGGCGATGTGTACGTGCGGAACAGCAGTTCACTCACGCAACTGAACGAGGGAAACCTGCTTATCGGAGTAGGAAGCTATGACATGAGTCGCGGGCTGCACGTCAACGGCATCACACATGTCATTCTGTATGGCATGTGCCCAGCGTCGACCCATTTTGTGCACTGTGCCGGTCGGACTGGCCGCATGGGCTGCGAGGGCGATGTCATCGTACTGTTTCCACCATCCTCTGGCAGGGCTGTGCAGCAGGTCTGCCGGGCGCTGGAACTTCCCTTTAAGACTAGTAAACTCGAGCAAGTCACGGAGCTTCTAAGCAGTGGAACTTTTTCAACGGCTGAGTCGCTGAAGGAAGTTAAGGAAGCTAATGACGCGCAGGAAGAAGACGGCCGGAGGCGTAAGTGGGAGCTGCTTCGACAGAGCGCCCCCGTAGCCGACACCCATATGGTGAGAGGGGATGGAATGGTCGGCAGCGGGCGATGAGTGAAAGCGGGATACGAGCTCGTGGTGTTGTATATTGCGTTAAAGGCAGTTCGGTTTGGGATTCATTAAGGGTGCGCACGCCACCGTTATACTGCAGTAATGGATGATAGCAATGGGGGCCATGCCCCCATGCTGAAGCACTGGCACGCCACACACACACGCCCTTATTCTTTGTTCTTTTTGTTTCTTGGAGCGACTCGAACGCTGCTTGAATTGGGGACTTGGGTGGGGATGTTGCTCGGGGCACATCTCTACCACCAATCTGCCACCCGTCGCACATATAGGATAAGGGCCACAGTAGGGAGCCCTGAGAACGCATTCCTCCGTTGAGTAATGGCAACCTCTACAAGCGTTTCTTTGAGGGAAGGTGCTCCGATGCCGGCGGCGCTGGAACAGCTCGTACTAGCGGTAGGGCGTGTCTCCTCGGCCTGTTGCGATGCAGCCACGGCAGGGGCACAACCACTTGCCTCACCTGTGCCGATAGCCCGGCTGCAAGAGCTGGTCGACCTCCTTTACCGCAAATATGCCACCTTGGTGGTGCGGACGACGGCCTGTCTGGAGGCTGCAGCGGCGCTAGAGGACAGCGCATCGCCAACAGAGGCGTTGCGCGAGTCCGTGGCGGACTTTCAAGCGTGCGCAGCGGAGCTGCAAGCAGGAATTCGCTCCAAGTGCCTGCAGACGGGACGGCTAGCGCTCATTCACCACCTACGTGCCCAAGTGGAGGACAGGCGCATGGCAGTGAGGAAGATGGAAGTCACGCTTGAGGTGGCCAGGAATAACATGTAGCATGGTAGCAAGAGTCAACAGGGTGACGAGGTGGGTGCTGAGGCAAGGGGGGTACGGTGCCAGTGGTTTGTGGAGTTGTCGTGGGGAGTAACACTTGCAGCGGCTTCAGTACACTTCATCGTGGGCACAGCGGCTTCTATCAACACGTCTTGTCTTGTAGAGGGGAGGGGGAGCACCAGTGTTGACTTCATCCAACGTTCTCGCTCCCCTTTATTTTTTTCTCTTGGTGGGTGGCGGGGGCTGATTACCACAAGTGCCCGTCACTTCCATACCCCCGGTTGCGCTTAGTTCCGTGACGCTCACTTCGTTGTGGAAAGAAGTATTCGCAAGGAAATATCAGTCAAGAGCCATGGAGCATGGCGAGAGGAACACTGAGAGACAGGAAGCATTAGGTGGAATCGGCAATCATGATGTGAACACCGACCACGCTGAGTTGGAGCTTACATCTCCGTCAACAAAGGAGGTGAAGTTTCTTCACCCCACCCTCACGCGGTTCGGTACGGGTCTTGCTAATGATACCTTTTCAGCCGGTAACAATAGTCAATCCATCCCGAACGCCGATCTGTCTGCCTCCATCTCTAAAGAAGCAGGGGCCAAACGGAATATCACCGAGTTCGATCTTGCCGCCTACTCCAAGGATGAACTGACCGTTACCATGCAGCGCAATATCATGAGCCGGATGTTCTCCGCTTTCGATGTCACTCAAACGGGATACATGAGCGTTGACAAGGTGAAAGAATTCTGCCGCTACGTGGGAGGATCACAGGAGTCGATGCAGAGGATGTACGACGATCTCAGCGCCATTGATGGGAATATCACCTTTGCCAAGTTCTGGGAGTGGTGGATCAACCACACGGATAGCACACTCGCCAAGGAGGCTTTTTCATTGGTCTCGGCCGACTTCTCCGTTCCCTATCATCAGCAACAGCTGGAGATTGAGGAGGAGGGCGAAATTTTTACTCCGAGTTACCGCGTCAAATACTTCTTTAAGGACCTTGAAACGGGCTACGTCCGGCGCGTCAGTCCATGGCACGATGTGCCTTTGTACGTACGTGATCCCGTCCGCACCAAGCCCGAGTCGATCCCTGCCAATCGATATAACTTCATCTGTGAGATCCCCAAGTGGACCCGCGCCAAATTCGAGATCGCCACGAGCGAGCCGTTTAACCCAATCAAGCAGGACATCAAGAACGGTGTCCCACGTTTTTATAAACACGGCGATATGATGTGGAACTACGGGGCCATGCCGCAAACGTGGGAAAGCACGGAGGTCTGCTTTGAGGCGGGTGTCTACGGTGATAACGACCCAATCGACGCCATCGAGATCGGTATGCGACAGATGCGCGTGGGTGAGATTCATCCGGTACGCGTTCTCGGGGTGCTGGGCATGATTGACGATGGGCAGATGGACTGGAAGCTCATTTGCATATCGGTCAATGACCCTGTGGCACGCTTTATCAAAGACATCACTGATGTCCCCAAGCATCTTCCTGGGTGTCTGGATGCCATTCGTGAATGGCTGCGCGTGTACAAGATTTGTCAGGGAGGTGAAGAGAATAAGTTTGCGTTTGGTGGTGACTACAAGGATAAGGCGTATGCGATGAAGGTAATTGATGAGTCGCACTACATGTGGGAGAACCTACGCAAAATTAAGAAGAAGGAGAAACTGTGAATGTATGCTCAAGCATACGGTAATAGAGAAGACGGACTGAGGGGAGGGGGGGGGTAAATTCGTATCGCTGCGCAATACCTGTACAGGAACGAACGCCGAAGGAGGAGGGTGCTGCATGCTACTGCTTCTGCTGTTGTTGTCCTACTTACTGTTCCTCGATAGAGGAAGAGCCTCGGCGGTGCGTTGACACAAGCATATTTTGCATGTTTATTTCCGGGAACATCGGTTGACGATCCCGTACACTTGTCTTATCGTTCCAGTCTCCATACCTCTCTGTGTGTCGTGTGCCTTCTTGCCTCCTCACTCCCTGGGAGTAAGTCCGTGGAGGGTGTGAGAGAAAGAGCGTCGACGAAGAGAGGGAGATGGACCGTTCCGGCGTCTGCGTGTAATAAGAAAATCGCATGTGTATTCTTACGCCCTCAGAGTTGTTTAGCGTGTCATTATTGTCAAAGCGCATGACCTGTGAAGGAGCACAGTTAAGGAGTAATATTTTTAAAGAAACGCGCCGTCACATGAGGTACGCATGTTGGTCCCCTCATAGGCTCTCTCATATGGTCTGTGTGATTGAATTGTTTGACACGGTAGCGCTGGTGGAGGCCTATTGGATGGTCCCTGATGGCATCAAGATAGTGGGGAGGGGGAAGCATATACGGAGGAGGCAGTTAGAGTTGGATACCCTTAACAGAAAAAGGCACTACACCGATGGTGGAAACAATCTTCAGGCGTGATCAACCATACCCAAAGGTGTTCGTTTGTCTTCCGTACATTTGGGGGTGGACGTACAATTGAGCTAAACCCGAGTAAGCGCTATGCACCCCGCCCCTCTATGTACTTCCGAAGTCGTGGCACCATCCCATGTTATACCGACTCGCTATTTAATGTTAGAGAGAGAAAGTCATTGGGCTGGCGCTGACCGGTAAGACTGGCCGGCCTAGTCGCCAGTGTTGCAAGCTCGATAAACGCCGACGTGTGTGTGTGTGTGTGCTTTTTTGGCTCCTTACTGTGCATTTAGCGTGCACATGCTACACTCTATCATCTCAACTCTCACTCTGGGTAAGGCTCGAGCAGGTATATCGTGCGTCCCCCTGAGTCTCTTCCTCCCCCACCTGCGATGTTCAGTGCCCCTTGGGTTGGCTCTCGTTGGTGTGTCGTGTGTGGGTGGGGGTGTGAGCCGCTACCCCTCAGCGTATTATGTGGTCACGACAAAGGATGGGGGAAGGGGGTGACAGACACATGGGATACTATTTTTGCTGCCGCTTGCGCGCCCGTCATTGTTCATTGCTATCATTATCAATTTCTTGTGTTTTTCTCAAAGAGCATCTGCATATTGCTGCAAGGGCACATAGTCAATACTGTGGCGGTTTGACGAGGCAGCTGGGGAGGCGCATCGGGATGCTCCATCAGCTTCTCCTGCTGCTCACACTTCTTGTGTGCAGTGAGCACACCTCGGGGTTCCGTATTCACTCCCCACAAGTGCTTGCCGTGCGCAAATACCATTTCAACAGCCACTCAAGTGGACCGCCTCGGTGGACAGGTCGAGTGCATCGAGCCTCTATGGTGTGGATATCGATGGAGAACAGCTGTCCAAAGGAGGATAACGCTTCTAAGGGCGGTGCCGCCGCCCCTGGTTCTTCTGCAATAATGTTCAAATGCACAGAAGAGGAAAAGGGAGCAATCGTTCTGACAGAGTACGGGATGTGCCCTCTTGGGGATGTTGCCTGGCGCGCAGAGCGATGCGGAGCAGTAGGGGCGCTGGTTTCTTCCATCAGGTCTCTCCCGCCAGCTGGTCCGCCGTTCATTAAAGACCGGGTAACACACATTCCAATAGAGATCATTGAAAGTGAGGACTACAACGCCTTTTTTCGCATGCTGCATGAGTACAGCGGGACGATTGAAGCGTCTATGGGCAATAACATGGACACGCTACACTACATCTGATCCCCCTCGTGTTGCGCAAGTATCAAAAAAATACATTCGGTGCAAGCGCTTTCCTTTGGGCAGGAAATATTTGTTTGGCGCTACGGCATCTGTCCTGTTTCTCTTCTGTGTTGTATGGCACGGTTCATTATGGTGAGCTTCTTGGCTCTCCGCATCAGGAGAGGGTCGCGCAATCATGACGTCATACACAGTAAGTAGTGCGGCGAGCGGAGGATCTGAGCACGTATGGAAGACTTTTGCGCATAGTGGGCATGTGGATGTGCGTCAGATACAGCAGTCCCTTCATTACAGGTACAGCGCTGGAACGGCATTGCATTTTGTGGAATGAGTTCTTTATCTTGCACACGGCTCATTGCTCGAGATATTGGGAGACATTGGGGTCTCCTATATGTCCCATGCCCATTGGCGGTGACGTCAGCGGTGCTGTATGCTACGAATCAATGATTCCTCTGAAAGGAAAATTCATTTTCTCCGCCCTCTCGTTTTGGCTTTTCGATTTTCAGATGCTTCCCCTACCTGACACTCGCGTTTGGGCAGGCCACAGTATCTCAGACGAAGTGGTACTCGCCACTTCCAGATGCCAAGAAAACATATGGTGCCGCAGCACCCAGTGACGGAGTGTGACGTATTCAAGAACATTCTGCAGTACCTCGACACCCGCACAGCCGAACTAGAACGGGAGAAAGGTGAATTGCTGGATTTGGCACGCAACTTGGAGCACGACCGCAGGGCTATTGAGGCGATGCTTGAAGCAAGCAGGCCAAGTGCACCAGAGTCCTCTATGTAGGCGTGCAGTAGTGCTGGTAGTAGAGAAAGCGGGGGGGGGGTGCCGTACGAAACCAGGCATGCAGGCAAGCTGGGCTGTAGTGCATACCGTACGTCGACGGTTACTTCACAGCCTAGGGAGCCGTCATTGGTGCTGGCGTGTAGTCGTCTCCACGCCTCCCAGACGATGAAAGGACAGGAAGGGGAAAAGAAATGACTCACGCGTACGGAGCACAAGGAGCACTGGTGCAATACAGCCGCGTCTACCCTTATTCTGCAGGCCATTTGTATGTAGCCACTGTCAGTGCATCCCATCCGCACACAGAGAACTCTTTCACTGGAGATGCCAGCCCCCCTACCGTGGCGCGAGGGACCAGTGCCTTGCTGCAGGGTATGTCTAACGCCAGTACTATCCGCAGTCACATTAGCCTGGTTCTGGCGGCTACCAGAGAAAGAGCAAACCAATTCACAGGGACTCTGGAGTGAACGTGGACCACAGACAGCACTCCTGCACGTGCAGAGGTGCTACACACCCCCGACCAAACGGTCACACAACGAACTCAAGATCCTACGCGAAGAAACATCTGCCCACTTACTTGCCTGCCCGGCGCTGGAGGAGATCAGACGGAGTTGCGGACTTGGTAAGGTCGACCGCGAGGAGCTACTAAAAAATGTGAAACTACCGGTATGCCTGTGCACATTGTTCCACCTTGGAGACCCGTTACAGCCAACGATGCCAAACACAAGAATGAACCACTATCACTGTGGTAGAGGGGGAGGCCGTGCGGGAGCCCTCCCCCCTCACATCACATCACTTGTTTACAATCTCCCCACACTAATATTTTTACCACCTCTCCTCCTGGCTCCTCTAGACCTCTTAGTGAAGCTCACAGAGGGCCTTCAACAGATTTGTGCCTATCACCGACGAGGGTCACCCCAAGGCACACTGAGCATCGCAGGTGGGGGAGGAAGAAACTCAGGGGGACGTACAATATTCTCGCTTACGCCATAACGAGCAAGAATTGAGATAGCAGGGTATCAGGGTGTAGCACGTCTGCAGGCTAAACGCATACGGAAGAAACGAAAAGGCAACTCATTTCTTTTAGCCCTACTTGGCGAGGTGCACTGCTACAAGGCCACTCGTACATGTTTCGAACTCCGTTAAATATGGCAAGTCGCGTTCTCTCTCCCGCCGCGCTCACACAGGCCTTGGAGGGCCTGAGCGGATGGTCTGTCCGAGACAACTGCATCGTGCGTGAGTTCCAGTTTTCCAATTTTCTGCAGGCGATGGACTTTATGGTGGCGGTGGCACCAGCGTGTGAGGAGGCCCAGCATCACCCTCACTGGACAAATGTGTACAACCGGGTGTCGGTGCAGTTGATGACACATGATGCGGGTAACAAGGTGACCGCAAAGGACACGGACCTTGCCAAAGTGATGGAAAACATTTTCACCTCCATGGTGACCAAGTCCTGAGCGGCAGGTGTGTTGTGACGAGAGGTACGAGAATGCCAAGGCGGTACCTGCTGGAGGACGCTAACGTTGTCTAGAGGATTGTGCGTTGCGGGAGCCTGAAGGTGATTTTTAGTGGGGTTGCTTCCCTCCGAGCCCCCGCGGCGGTATCCTCTTGCCCTGCCCGCGGTGTGAAAGGGAGCGGGAGCTATTACAAAGTGAAGAGAGGGAGGTCCATGGCCACTGCAAAATATGTTGGCGCCATTCTTTGACTGCATGGGGATGCTTGACTCCAGTGAACATGGATGTTTGTACCTCACACCTTTTTGGAGAATTTCTAGGGTTCTGCTCAACAGATGACAGAAGGCATCCGGTTCTACTAGCCGCACATAGAGATATGATGCACAGACGGACCGGAGGGCAGGAACCTGACTGCAGCACAGCCGCAACGGCGGGAGCTGGGAGTATATCCTCGGCTAATAAAGTGAGCGACGTGGGGTCTCCGCTTCATGCCACCCCCCTGGCTCTTGCCGGAGGAAGCATGTATGGTGACCCTTGGGGTGAGCGCATAGCGCGTGGCGGAGAAGAAATAGTAGCACCACCCTCTGTTTCGGCAACCCCCCTTCCACGTTCGCCGGCCATGTTATCTAGGGCACCCCAAGTGAAGAAGAGGAGGGAACCCGTGGTGAAGAGTCTGCCAGACTCGCGCAACGCAGAAGCCCTGGAATTGCTGCTAATGCCAGAGGCGGTCATTGCCAGCACGTATAACCTCTCGCTCGCCGACGTCAGGCATGTGCTCGAACTGATAGCGTGTGAGCACAGCCCCCTACTGTGTGCGCCTTCAGACACCATTGGCTCGGTCGTCACAAGCGCCTACGATCTTCTAGAACACTCCTCGATGACGCCAATTGGGACGGCCCGCCCCCTTTCAGCGGAGTCTGTCCCCACTGGCCTGAAGGAGCTGGATGGAGCGCTTTGTGGTGGACTACGGCCTGGCTTTATCACGGAGCTGAGCGGTCCACCAGCGTCGGGCAAGACAACTATCGCTCTGTGTTGGGCGGTGCATGGAATGGCGTATCTAGGTCCTGAATCAGCTACACTGTGGTTGCATAGCGGTCCACCGCCGCTTGATGTGCAGCGAGTGAAATCTGTTGTGGCACAGCACGATAAGCAAAAGGATGGGGCGAATCGGTGGATTGAAGATGCACTGGCTTTCATTGTGGTGGAGACAGTGGAAGCTTTGCTTGAACTATTGCCACAACTTGAGGAGTGCTGGTTTCCCTCACAGCAGGTACTCGGTGGAAATCAGGCAAGGCGTACACGGCTTCTAGTGATTGATAACCTGAATGTGATGGTGCGAATGAGCTTCCCCGGAATGGACAACGAGACGGTTAGCCGCCATGAGCTGCTTGCTTACCTTGTGCAGCAGCTGAAGCGCATTGCTGAGCGGTATCAGCTGGCCGTGTTGGTCCTCACCGGTCGGAGTGCCAATAAGGGAAGTGCAGACAGCTGGGGACAGGCAGGCGGGCAGTTTGGAGAGTTTGGCCCATTGTTTTTTCACGCGGTCAACGTGCGTCTGCGACTGTCCGAGCGCTGCTTGTGGGCACCGTCTGCGGAGGGGCCAAGGGTGTGCTCAGTGCAGCACATTCTCGATATCACAAAGAGCCCTGTGTGCGGCCCCAAATCAATTCCCATCGTGCTCGAGGAGTTTACCGTCCGGGAAGACCCCCGTGGTCGCGGGTGCTGCAAGGAGGGCAGTAGGCATGTTCTGACGGAAGAAGCTTTTTCTTCGTTGGACGCGTGGGATTACTGCCGCGTGCCGACCTTTGCCACATGGTAGGCGCTTGGCGCTCGGGGGGGGGGGTTGACCGCGTGTTGTGCTCACGTTACAGAGAGGGCCAAAGGGACGCAGAAGGGCGAGAGTGAGCGGCGTGATCTTCCCATTTATTTGCATGCTACGGCTGGTGTGTTCGTCATCGTTTGAGTGCACATGCAGCCCGTAGTGTTTGGGCTTATGCAAGCTCCTGTTATCGTATTGGCTCATTTCATATCAGTTGTTGTTGTCTTTTTCTTTCTCTCTCTCTCGCCCCATCGCCGTCTGGCGTGTGCCCTTGTAGCTCTCTCATCACACGTACCCCGTTCACGAAACCGTTTTTTTGCACACCATCCTGCCATGAGCTACGACCGTGCCATTACTGTGTTTTCGCCGGATGGACACCTCTTCCAAGTGGAGTATGCACAAGAGGCGGTGAAAAAGGGACTGGCCGCTGTGGGGGTGCTCGGGAAGGATAGCGTGGTCATCGCGGTGGAGAAGCGCGCCGCGCAGAAGTTGCAGGATAGTCGGACGATCCGTAAGATATACAAAGTGGATGATCACATATACCTCGCCTTTGCCGGTCTCTCTGCGGATGCCCGCGTGCTGATTAACAAAGCCCAGCTGGAGTGTCAGCGCTTCCGTCTGAACTACGAGGACTCGATGGATGTGGATCTGATGGTGCGCTATCTTGCGCGCGTGCAGCAGAAGTCGACGCAGAGCGGGGGGAGTCGTCCCTTCGGGGTGTCCACAATTGTGGGCGGCTTTAATGAGAATGGCGACCCGCAACTGTGGAAAACGGACCCATCGGGCATGAGCTGCGCCTGGCGAGCCGCCGCGATAGGCCGGCATGACCAGACCGTAGTCGAGTTTATGGAGAAAAACTATCGCGACGGCATGTCTCGTGACGAGTGCGTACAGTTTGCCATCCGGTCGCTGCTCGAGGTGGTGGCGAGCGGGTCGCGGAACATGGAGGTCCTTGTACTGCAGTATAAGAATACCTCGTACCTCAGCGATGATGAGTTACACAAATTTGTGGAGGAGGAGAAGGAGAGAGCGGAAGAGGCAGCCAGGAAGAAGCGGCTGGCGGAGCAAGAATAGGAGTGTGGTTATACACGGCAATATATATCGATACACTCGCTATCGCAGTATTTCCCTTGCGGTCTGGACGGACTCCCAGATCTGATACACCGACAAGAGATAAGGAATGTCTGACTGGAGGAAGAATGTCAGGCGGCATGTGGTGCGCCAGTACTTCAGCTTCATGCCAGCAGAGAGGAAGTGAGGAAGCTGGGGAGTCGGTTGATAGCTCGCCCGTCTGATGTAGTGCTGTCACTGCTGGCAGGGTTGGCCCTCTCCACTCCCCCGGTCTCCCCCTGCGATGGGCGGTGCGACCCTGTGATTGTATGTGCTCGGTAGAAGTGAAGGAGATCAGGGTCTTGCCCTCTTGCTTGGGGTGGTGGGGTTGTTCTTCAATTAGACGCTGTTGAATACCGTGAGGGGGTGTCCATCCATTGGTTTGATGGAGGGGTCTGCGTATCGCCTGTGGACGGAACACGCCTCCAGGAGGTAACATACCATCACACTCTCTTCGCCTTCCTTGTCACTTTGCCTTTTCTTTCTCTCTCTCTCTTCCTTTTTATGGGGGTCTGCATTTCCTCGCTCCAGTAATTGTACACTTTACTCCTGCCCGCCCTGCACCCTCCCTCTCTCTTTTCCTCCCCCTCCCCCCCAGTCCTGAAACTCACAGTTTACTTTTTGGGATCCCTGTGGATACGTTAACCACATTGGCCTGTTCTTATTAGATTTTAAGTGCAGGGCGTGTTGTGGTTGGTGTTGTTTTCTCTGTTTTCCCTTTTTCCCTTTTTCACAGCACATTGATAATTTGTAGCGCCCCTTTCATATTGTCCACTGAGGTCATCTCTCGTAGCGAGAGCCCTGACTACATAACTTACAGCATGGAGACGCTTGAGGAAAACGCTCTTTACTTCAACGTAGCTAACTCCTATTCCGGTGGCTCAGCCCCCTGGAAGTTTTCACCGACGTCGCTTCTCTTGTCGACCTCATGGTCATCTTCATTCGCCTCGGACCACACACAATACCACTCCTCGGCGAAGAAGGACTGGCATGACATCGCTCCACCACGCGTCCATGCTTTCCCGACACCTACGCCGATTGCTCCTACACACGAGCACTCCGGCGCTTTGATGGCGCGAGAATACATGTCATGCACACCTACGGGGTCACACACTGGGGACCTGCAGAGTCTCTGCATGGAAGGCATGGCTTCAAGGTGCGGCAGCGCGTATCACAGCAGTTTCAGAGCCGCAGACTCGATGATCTCCTGCTCTTCCCTGTACTCATACAACTTCATTTACAGGGTCGCTGCCCATCACGAGTGCTTCGGTAAACAAGCAGTTCGCAGTCTAGATTGCGATATGCTGTCTGAGACGCCATGTCTAGCGTCATGTCGGACTTCGAATGTGAGTCTTTGTCTTGATGGCTCCGGTGTCACTCACAATCCCGAGTCTGTTTCTACAGCGCTGCTACCCATTTCCGGGTCAAGTGGTGTTGTCGGCCAGGTTCAGAAAGCCTCACAGGCACCACGGCCCACAAACTATTCTGCACGGGAAGCGGCACCTCGTTGTACCGATCTCTGTGACGGTGAGGGCGGCTCAAAGGGGATGTCGGAGGAGGAGAGCTGCATTCCGCTGCTGATGGTGAAAGTGAATGACAGTGGCCGCCCCATGAATCCCCAACGATGCCCCCAGCTGAGCCCGAAGACGGTCTTTAGCCATCCACCAGTTCTCGGTCCGCATGCACCGCGGCGCGTGCCGAGCAGCCAAGCAGTTGGCCCTGACGCGCACCCCCGAGGGTGTCCGCCGCCGCCACCGTACCCCAATGTGGAAATGGCGGCCGAGGCGCTGGCGGATGAGTTCCTACATGTTGGCTATGTATCGGGTAGCACTTCTAGCTCGTCGTACATGATTCCCCTCCTCCGTCGTCAGCTGCTCAAGGGTCTGAACTGCACCATGACCATCCTCAACACGCAGCGCTGCGCTGCTCTGTCGGAAGATTTGATATCCACCACGTTGAGCGATATCTTCGCAGACATGATGGAAAGTAGTGATGCGGATCAGGCTCATCTCTCACTGACGGCGTTTGCCGTACTGCCCGACGGAACAGGCGTCAACCTGCTACCCACAAGTGAGTCGGAGGCTCGACTGGTCAGACTACAGCACGCGGTCAACCCCCTCCTCGGCTACTGCTTAGCCAATTACAGCCCGGTTAGCTTGGCGAGTTTCACAGATGCCGTGTACGCTGGCCGCGCCATGATGCAAAATGCGAGAAACCTGAATGCCGATCCCTCTACCAACCCAGACGCCCTCTTGTTGGTGTCTGTGACGCTGCAGCAGGATTACTTTGTCCGGGCGGCGCCAGTCTGTCAGAGCGCAACACCAGGCGTTTCTTCTCCAGCCGCGCCTTCACTAGAGCGACCGCTGAGAGGTAAGGTTGAGAGGGATGTTGTGCTCTCCTCATTCAATCTCGTGTATGTGGGCGATAACGTGAAGCCATTCGTATCGGCTCTGCACGGCAAGGAGAACGCCCTGTATCCGGTGCTGCAGCAAGCGTATGCTGGCTACTGCTGCTCGCTGCTGTGCGTATTTCTGGATGACGTGAGTGGGGCCGATGATGTCTTGGCAGCCTGTAAATATGTGTCAACCACTTTTGGCAGTCAGTCCCCGCATCCAGGGAGTGTACGTGCGTATTGCACGGAACTGCAGAGTTATGCAGTAGACATGCCCTGCGGCGATGAACTGGAGATTGCTCGTCAAGTATTTCAGGACCACATGCACCTTCTGGAGAGCACCACAGCTGCTCCACATGTGTACGTCCAGCCGGACTGTACGGGCCTTACATTAGGGAAGGAAAAGTTGTGGCAAGCGAAAGCCACGGTGGAGTCCATCGTGCTCGTGCCCACCAAGAATGACTCTACCCCGGCGGTGGGTATTGTTGAAACGCTGTCAAACACTTCTGGACTGGCTAGCCAGCCATCATCGAGCATCTCGATGCCGCCCACGCCGCCTGCAAAAAATGAAAAAGGTGCAGCAGAACCACCATCACGGCGCCCTATTGGCGTGGGGCACTCGGGAGGGCTGGGGCTGGGTCCTACAGGCTGTGGCAAAGTACCCTCCGCCGCGCAGTCCTTTCGCATCTCACCCCCTCCTACCGTCACCAGGCGTGAGCCAGCAGATTTCCATTTCTCCATCTCGACGACCCCCCTTGTGCGAGTGAGCAGCGCCTCCCGCATCTTTGCCGAGATGAATGAAAAGCTACCCACAAGCACCTCTCGAAAACGCCACACTGATGTACCTGTTTCAAGGTCGGCAGCTCTCATGGAAGTTGAACAGGCATTGATCCCCACCTGCCTTGAGGGGTCCAAGGCTTCGGCTAGTGGGCTGGGTGCAGCAGGACCACGTGGCCGTTTTCCCTCACTTCCGTGCTGTACCTCCGCAGTACCTCCAGGGCTGGCTGGCTCCCAGCGCATTGCCGCAACGGCTCATTGTAGGAGTACCACAGAGGTGCTAAAGTCCGGCGGCCATTCCCAGTCTCAATCCGATGCGACGCTCAATCAGATTCAATCCATCGTACTGGCGGCACACCACAAGGATACCTCCGTGACGCAAAGCTCTTGGTCAGACTCCGGCGTACGGTTAGGGACGAAGGAAGTCCTTGTGACGGTTTCCAACGAGGTGAATCGCTGTATTCCCTTCAAGTACCGCTTTGTGGTAGACGAAGCCGTAACAGACATTCCCACAGCAGACGATCAGTTGATCCAACGCTTAGATGTCATCCGGCAGCTGCGTAAGAGCTTTATGGAGGATCACGTGAATGCCTTTCTCCTCTCTGCGGACTACTGCAACAATCCACTCTTTCGCACTCAAGCCGCGATGGAAGTCTTCTACAGCATCGTGCTCGACCTCGCCAGAGCCACACATACGGCGCAGGAGTGCTCCAGTATACGTGTAAGCGGAGCGTTACTCCGTGGGAAGCGTGTGATTATGGACCTGGCACAGTACCAACGTGTGCAACGCCACTCGGTGTCAGAGGAGGCGGCTACAGTTGGGTTTTCATCGCTGATCGGCACCGTGCTGCAGGAGGCAGAGTACGTGTCTATTAAGAGCCCTGCAGAGGTGAGCGGGTGCCTGAACACGATGTTGGAGGGGGCGGATTCCAAGGCTTGCGACACCAAGGATGCTTATGTTGTGTTCCGTGTGATCCGTGTGATGCGAAAGATGAGGTCGGCGGTGGTAAGACGCACGCAGGAATCCGTAGCACAGCAAGAGCCGCCGAACCACACCCACCAGGTGGATGTCGTGCTGTCGTCCTTCACTGTGGTCTGTCTGTGTAACTCGATGGAGTTCTATGGAGACTACCTCGTAGGCAGAGCAGATCGCTACCCTGTGCGACTTCTTGACTTCGCTATTGGTGGGCCTTCCAAGACGGTGAGCCTTGTACACCTTGATCCGACCTCGACACCATCTGAGAAGGCCCTTCATGCCCTTCTGCTGCAGCATCAGCTCTGCAGCGTCGTCAACCTCACAGCGCGTGCGGGCAGCGTAAACACGCACTTGGATGCATGTCGTACCGCCGTTCAGCGCCTCCAGAAGCAACTATTGTCGAAGGATCCGGGCACTTCTCCAAGCCGCGCGGCGCGATTGCGAATGGAAACCACTCTCGCTCAGTGTGAGCAATGGGTTGAGAAGCATCAGGTATATCTACGGTATCCATCATACGACACCCTGGTGCTGGCCCCAGTCGAGAGCATGGATTTGCCCGGCCCGCCTTTATCAGTTCACCCACCGCTCTCGAAGGACGCCTCTGCAGACCAGCACACGAATAATCTCGACACCACCTCGAGAAAGCTCAGTGAAGGACAGCCTCTCACAGTGGCGCGGGCTTCCGGCGTCCCCAATGAAGTCCATCCGCAGCGAGAAGAAAGGCCGTCACAGTGCATTTCATCCGCCCTGTTCAGCGGCATGCCCCCACATCGGTTCGTACCCTCCATGAAGTCAACACCCCATTCACTTCTTCTGCAGCTATCCGGAGCGACAGGGAACCAGAAGCATTGCCCTAGCGAAAGCATTGGCGTGCTTCCACGTGCCGAGGGTCAAGCCCCACGTTTGCTGATTAGACCACACAAGTCTGGCCAGTCTATTCCCTTCAGTTTCGATGAAATACTCGAAGTTCGTAGAGGGGAGGACAGTCTCTCTAGTGGATGTGCCCGATCCGTCGCCGACTCCAGTCTTCTGCAGCATCTATTGAAGTATTTTCTCGGTGGTTACAATACCACACTGATAATGCAGGAATCTCGCTCTGCAGCTGCCGCTGGAGCGGCGGTAGATGTGCTCCGATTTATCTTCAGGAGTCTAGATGATGTTGCCACGGACACATCCAGGGATATCTTTTACTCGTTCACTTATGTCGAAGGGGCCGTAGCAGTAAGTCTCCTGAATGAAAACCTCCAGCGTAACCTTGAGAGCATCTCGAGCAGTACGAAAGTTACCGGCCGGTTGAAGCTCGGCTTTTCCCCGCTCGCTGGCCCTCTCTTTGCTTCGAGCAAGCTGAAACGTTGCACTCAGCAGGGAGATGGGCTTGCGGCTCTGAAGGCCGCTCTGAAGGCTGAGGATGCGTTTGGGAAAAAACGTGAGCACCTGCTTGTGGTGTCTGTGTGGACACAACGGGATGTTGCCTCAGAGAACGACGTGTCTCTCTCCTCTTTGACTGTTGTCGTTGGCCGTGGCCATCCGCTTGCTCTTCAACGGTGTGAAAAGACGCTCCCTCCTCCGGGGCAAGCATTTCTGCGGTATGGCATGGAGGGTTCGTGCTTCGTCGTCTCCCTCACCGCGGTCACAGCCGACAAGGATACGGGGGCTGGTGCAGACACTGTCATACGCATGCTGGATTATCAAACAGGCGCATTGGGTTTCTTGTCTGGTTTGCGCATGCGGTACAACTCGTTTCAGAGTATTCTTGCTCATCATCGCGCCGCACACGCTAAGCTTCTGCTCGCACTAAAGGACCATCGCTTGCAGAATGCGGCCGTGGCCAATGCAGAAACGGAGTCGCTCGAGAGAAATATAAAGACAGAGCTTCTTCAACTAGAAGGAATGATAAAAGACGAGGAAGCGGTACTGCATCACAGCACACCTCGCGGCACTTTACCGCCCATATACATGTACAGTTGATGCGACTGGAAGCTAAGTATGATCCAGCCATTGCCAATAAAAGACTTGGCCGCGCATGTAGCATGTACTGTACACTGACACCTCATTACGTATTCGTATCGAAGGCTTGTTTCTGGAGGATGTGTCAATATCTCTCTCCGTACGCCCCTTGGGTGCATATGTGTCTACTCGCCAGCGCCGTCGCACGTGAAGAGAAAAGGGAGTGACGAGCCATATTTATTGTATTCTCCTCGCATTTTTGTGATCTTTCTTATATAAAAAAAATACTCTTCCCTCCACCTCCATTAATTCACTTTTCACGATACGCTGGTTTCTTCCCCGATGGGTATGTATGCTCCCCCATACCGTCCGTTGGATCGCTAAGAGAGGCAGAGCATGCTCGAGCGGCGTATCTTTCCACACATTTTTTTGGGCCTTTTTGTTTTATTTTGGTGTGCTTGTCGTTGGTGATTTCGCTGTGTGTTTCAACATGCAATGGCTCCCCTGTAAAGAGAAGGAAAGTTGGGGTCGATGGGGCTGGAGCCGACTCTCCCCAGCGGTTCCCTCGTTCCATTATTTCCCCTCCGTACTCTCTTCTCTCTACACGTGGGGGGGGCGCTTTATATAGTAATGATGTCTCTGTATGATTTTATATGCTGTTATTATTATCGGCTTGATGAGATGGAATGGTACGGAAGGACGGCGTGCTTTGTTGAATGTAGATAGTCCTCTTCTCTCTGCCCCTCTTGCCCTTCCTTCTCTGTCACTTTAAACTCTTCTTTCCCTTTGTCCTCAGATGAAGCGCTCTTATGCATGGCATACAAACACTCACTCAAGCACTTTCAATATGAAAGCCCTCGCCGTAATGGTTCCAATATGGAAGAGTGATGAGACGAGTCGTGGCGAGTGAGTGGGGACACATGCCATGGCATTCGCTTCCCCCTGCCCTTCACACTTCAACAGCT